>BOPN01001030.1:274089-276589 GCA_017312705.2 Penaeus japonicus
GAGAGAGAGAGAGAGAGAGAGGAGAGAGAGAGAGAGAGAGAGAGAGAGAGAGAGAGAGAGAGAGAGAGAGAGAGAGAGAGAGAGAGAGAGAGAGAGAGAGAGAGAGAGAGAGAGAGAGAGAGAGAGAGAGAGAGCGGAGAGAGAGCGAGAGAGAGAGAGAGAGAGAGAGAGAGAGAGAGAGAGAGAGAGAGAGAGAGAGAGAGAGAGAGAGAGAGAGAGAGAGAGAGAGAGAGAGAGCGAGAGAGAGAGAGAGAGAGCGAGAGAGAGAGAGAGAGAGAGAGAAGAGAGAGAGAGAGAGAGAGAGAGAGAGAGAGAGAGAGAGAGAGAGAGAGAGAGAGAGAGAGAAGAGAGGGAGGCGGGGGGAAGAAGAAGGGCCCGAGATAGTTAAGATGGGGGAGGAGAAGAGGGGAGAAGGGAAGAGATGTTGTGATGATTATGGGAATCTCGGGAAGGGAAGAGGAAGAGGAAGAAGAGAGAAGGAGAGGAGAGAGAAAATTGAAACAGATGGATGAAAAAAGAGATTAAAAGATATATGGAATGGAAAGAATAATGAAATATATGATATGAACTAATAATAAAAAAATAAAGATGAAGAAATCAAAGCTTAAATACAGAGTGTAAGTATATATGCTTTTATACATACATATCTAAAACATTATCTATAATTGTCGCCTTATCACTATCTCTATTTATCTGTCCACATACACACACACACACACAGACACACACACACACACACACACACACACACACACACACACACACACACACACACACACACACACACAGACACACACACACAAGCATACACACACACACACACACACACAGAGACACACACACACACAGACACACACACACACACACACACACAAACACAAAGACACACAGACACACACACAAACACACACACACACACACACACACACACACACAAGCATACATAAAAGCCGATGTTTGTGTGTAATAGAGGGAAGGAGTGGGATTAGTCCCTTGCTTTGAGGAAGGAGAAGGGGTAGGGGTAGGGAAGGGTGCTGGAGGAAAGGGGGGTAGGGGGAGTAGGGGGGGTAAGGGGGAGAGTAAGCGATAATTCGTAATCGATTTTTCCGCACTTGTTACCACCAGATGAGGCGTAGGCGTCACCAGCGTAGCCCTTGTTAATATAAGAACACAAACACACATGTACGTACACATACAACACGTATGAACACACGTATGTACACACATACACACACACACACATACATACAAACAAACAAACACACAAACACACAAACAAACACAAACACACACATAAACAAACAAACAAACAAACACACAAACACACACAAATATAAACAAACAAACAAACACAAACACACAAACACAAACACAAACAAACACACAGAAAAACACACACACAAACACATCCCCACAAATACACAAACGCACGTTAATACAACATACAATACACGAACAGATATTCCATTCTTTGTCTCATAATTCAATATAAAAATCGCACAGATTTGATAAAAGTTAATGACAATTTAAATGAAAAAATAAACAATCAGCAAATATCTTAATGTGTTTTTTATGCAAATTAAATTTAAGACAAATTACCGAAACTCATAATTAATATTCATGGGACGAGTCCATTAATTTGTCAAGTAAGAGATTATTGACCAATTGTTTGTATGTGTGTTTGGCACTGTGAATGCGTGTGTGTGGCACTATGTATGTATGTATGTGTGTGGCACTGTGTATGCGTATGCGTGTTTGTAAGTGCGTGTGTGTTTATGTATGCGAATGATTGTCTCTATATAGCTACTTGTACGTATAAGTCTATCTGTCTGGATATATGTATGTAAAATATCTATCTATCTACCTATGTACACGTAAGATAGAAGGGAATATATACGTTCCCTTTACCACAGGTGTGAAAGACCAACCACCCTCCGCACCTCAGAAACACTTGCCCTCCCATTCCCCTCCATCCCCCACCTCCCCTCCTGCCCCCTGCCCCCAGCCTCCAGCCCCCGCCCACCCGCCCACCCGCTCACCCGCTCACTCGCCCGCCCGCCCGCCGGCACACCTGTTCGTTTACCCTTTCCCTAACACACCCGCGTTCGGCGCCACCTGCACGGGGGAGTGGCCACAGGTGTTAGGCGAGATCCGGTCACAGGGTGGGAAGGAGGGGGTGGAGTGGGTGGGGGGGGGAGAAGCGGAAGAGGGGAGGAGAAAGGGAGGAAGGGGGGAGGAGAGTAAGAGGAGGGAAGAAATGGAGGAGGGGGAGAGAAAGGGAGGAGAGTGAGAGGAGGGAAGAAATAGAGGAGGGAGAGAGAAAGGGAGGAGGGGGAGAGAAAGGGAAGAGAGGGAGAGAAAGGGAGGAGGGGAGGAGAGAAGGGAGATAAGAGGGGAAGAGAAAGGGAGGAGAGAGGGGAGAATGGGAGGAGGGGGGAACGATGGAGAGGAGGTGGAGGGATATGGAAAAGAGAAAGAGGTGAGGGGGCGGTGAGAGAAA
>BOPN01001030.1:286589-294817 GCA_017312705.2 Penaeus japonicus
CTTGTTTTTTTCCTCTCCTTCTTTTTTTCTCTCTCTCTTTACGATATTCTGCCGTTCTGTCTGTTTGTCTCTTTCCATTTTATACCTCAACTCTCTCTCTCTCTTTCTCTCTCTCAAATTCTCTCTCTCTTTTTCCCCTACCGCAGTCCCTTATTCCCTCTCTTTTTCCTCCCCCTCACTCCCTTATTCCCTCTCTCTTCTCTCTCCCTTACTCCCTCTCCTTCCCCTCCACCATCCCACACACTCCCCTTATCTAAACCTCACTTGCTTCGCTTCACAAGAGAACAAAAATATTTCCACTGAAGCTGCAGTTCACTGACCTTCGCCAAAGAGTAAGAAGAAGAAAAAGAAGAAGGGGAAAAAAAGTGACAAAAAAAGAAAAAGAAAAAGAAAGTGAAAGGAAATAAAAATAAGGAAAAAGAGAAAACCAACAAACAAACAAGCAAGCAAGCAAAAGAGAAAGAAAGAAAAAAGAAACGGAGAAAAAGATCTTCAGAATTTTTCCCGCCGCTCACCATCCCCCTCCCCCATCCCCACCCCCCCATCCCCCCCACCACCACCAACCTACCCCGACCCTAAGAACTGAAACTTCTCAAGGAAGTTCAAGCAAATCGTAAACGCTCCCAGAAGAAGGAACTAAGATTAGTGTAAACCTCGCGCAGGATGCTATTTACAGGACGCCGAAGAACCTACTGGGAAGTCCTTAGGAATATCCTGCTTTTCTCCGGTAGCCGAGTGGAAACACCAGAAGGAGTTTGCAAAAATTGTCTCAATGGGTTGTCTCGTTCGCTAAAAGTGGCTTTGCATTATTCTAGTGTACGTGTGTGCATATGCTTGTGTGTGCGTGTGTGTGTGTGTGTGTGTGTGTTTGTGTGTGTGTTAGTGTGTGTGTGTTTGATTGTGTGTGTGTGTTTGTTTGTGTGTGTGTGTGTGCGTGTGTGTGTTTGTGTGTGTTTCTTTGTTTGTGTGTGTGTGTATATGCACAGTATGTATGTATATATGTATGTATGAATATATGTATGTATGTATGCATGCACGTATGTATGCATGTATATATGTATTCATATATACCTGTATGTACGTATATACATGTATGTATAAATATACACACATTTTTGTTTTTTTGGCATCTACACTTCATTATTTTCCTTTTCATACTTTATTTTCTCAGATAATCTTTCTTTTTCCTTTTCCTGATCTCATAAACCCATAATCACCTCACTTTTTCACCCGTAGCGTCTGGAAGCGCCCTTAATATCACTTAGGCAATTTACGCTCGTGTAAATACCGACCCCATGTGTGTGCGTGCTCTGTGAGTGTGGGCGTGCACCTACCTAGCTTACACCCAATTTATATATAAATACACGCATAAACACAGACAGACTCAGAGAGAAAGAGAGAGTAAGAGAGAGAGAGAGAGAGAGAGAGAGAGAGAGAGAGAGAGAGAGAGAGAGAGAGAGAGAGAGAGAGAGAGAGAGAGAGAGAAAACAAGAAGAGTGCGAAGAACAGGTGAGTGAGTGAGTGAGAGAGAGAGAGAGAGAGAGAGAGAGAGACAGAGAGAGAGAAGAGAGAAGAGAGAGAGAAAGAGAGAGAGAGAGAGAGAGAGAGAGAGAGAGAGAGAGAGAGAGAGAGAGAGAGAGAGAGAGAGACAGAGAGAGAGAGAAAACGAGAAAACGAGAAAACGAGAGAGAGAGAGAGAGAGAGAGAGAGAGAGAGAGAGAGAGAGAGAGAGAGAGAGAGAGAGAGAGAGAGAGAGAGAGAGAGAGAGAGAGAGAGAGAGAGAGAGAGAGAGAGAGAGAGAGAGAGAGAGAGAGAGAGAGAGAGAGAGAGAGAGAGAGAGAGAGAGAGAGAGAGAGAGAGAGAGAGAGAGAGAGAGAGAGAGAGAGAGAGAGAGAGAGAGAGAGAGTTTCACGTTTCCGCTGTTATCAAACTGACGTAATGATTAGGTGTGCAGATAACATTGTATCTCTTTAGTCTATCAAGTGCAGCTTTGTTAACCATTTCCTATCACAAGCCGGGAAGTTTGTGTGTGGGTTTCAGTTCTTTGTGCACGTGTGTGTATGTGTGTGTGTGTGTGTGTCTGTGTGTGTACGTGTTTGTTTATATATATTTGTTTTCATGCTTCTTTGCCTATTTGACTGATTGTCTTTTTTGTGTAAGTGTATGTATATATATATGTGTGTGTATATGTGTATATGTATCCACATGTTCACCAAGTTAGTAAATACACAGCATCTATCCACAAATATCCATCCGTTTAAATCCCAACATCGCATCTTTAAAGACAAAACTTTTTTCCTCATCTTATAACTGTATAATACTCCTTAATCCTTGGGGGGGGAGGGAGAGAGGGAGGGAGGGAGGGAGGGAGAAGGAGTGGGGTGGGGTAGGTTGGGGGAGGAGGGTATGCCCGGGAAAAAACAAAACAAAAAAACTTTGCACATTTTTCTTCCTAACCCTTAAAGCCGTCAAGAAAGAAGGTTGGGTTTTCTTCAGGTGTTTGGGCGATGACAGACAAACATCTCTTTCCGAAGACAAGTTTGTCTTAGTTTTGAACGGGCGTATTAGGCCTAAGTCAAATAGGTCTGAGTTATCGCCTTGCGCCTATAGACTTTTCTTTCTGTGATCTGTTTGGGTAAACTTACTTTTATGTTTTTTCTTTTCCGTATGTGTATGTGCTTGTCTATTGGTGTGTTTGTCTGACTGGTTGTCTATCTGTCTGTCTGTCTGTCTGTCTCTTTGTCGGTTTGTCTGTCTCTCCTTTCTCTTTAGCGATGTCTCTCTCTCTCTCTTTCTTCTCTCTCTCTCTATCTCTTTCTCTCTCTCTCTCTTTCTCACTTTCTCTCTGCCCCCCTCTCTCACACACCCTCTCCCCCCCCTCTCTCTCCATCTTCCTACCCCACCTCTCTCTCTCACACCCTTCCTCCCCCCTCCTCTCCCTCTCACTCACTCCCCTCTCTCTCTCCATCTTCCTCCCCCCTCCTCTCTCTCTCAGTCCCCCCCCCCTCTCTCTCACTCTCACTCCCCTCCCTCCTCTCTCTCTCTCTCTCTCACCCCCCCCTCTCTCTCACTCTCACTCCCCTCCCCTCTCTCTCACTCTCTCTCCCAGCGTGTTACAATAGGAACTACAATTGGCTGTTGATATCACACGATAACTCAAGTTAATTCGACTGACAGCCAAGACAAATGCTATCCTCTCCCTTGGACTGATAGCTGCTGTCTCCAGTCACTTGTCTCTTGGAGGTGAAAGGGGCAGATAAAAAGGTGGTGTTTTTATGCAAAATTATATAATCAGATGCATTCCTTGGCATCTGTATCTTGTCAGCATCAAGAGACATCTTAAGTAGATGCGTTTTTTTGTTTTCTTTTGTGGGTTACGGTGTGTATTGCCCCCCCCCCCCTCTTTTTTTTATTTTGTTTTATGTCTTGTTTTTATGATTATCATTATCACAATTAAGTGTATTATTCTCATTGTCATTATTGTTATGATTATTTTTATCATCATTATTATTATTGTTCTGAATGTTACTTATCATTATTGTCATTATCACTGTTATCACCATTATCATCATCATTATTGTTATTGTCGTATGGATGATTATAATTATCATCATTATGATTGTTGTCGTTATCATTAGTATCATTATTATTATTATTATAAATGTTATGGTAATAATAAAATGACGATTATCATAACTATTATAATCATCATTATTATTATCATTATTATTGTTATTACTATTGTCTTTATCATTACTATCATTATGTTCATCAGTATCATCATATCAATCATGATCATCATCACTATCATCATTAAATCTAACTTTATCATTATATCATCCCTCTTACTATCATCATTAAATCTAACTCAACACAGTAGCACTTGAGAACACTCATGAAAGAGTAAATTTCCACTCGTGTTAAAATTTTGTTTTTCTCCTTCATACCATTTCTAAAAAGGAGATTAGTCACGGTCTCATGTTGTAGTAACAGTTTCCTTTGTCTTGCTGAAGTAAAATAGATAATGCAAAGACTATACAAAAAAAAAAAAAAAAAAAAAAATTACCATTCCTCTATGTCTAAAGATATTTACCTATGCAAAAAAAGAAAAATAAATAAATAAAAAACAGAGGAAACTATTACGGTTCCTCTATGTCTAAAGATATTTACCTATACAAAAAAAGACAAATAAATAAAGGAAAAACAGAGGAAATTATTACGGTTCCTCTATGTCTAAAGATATTTACCTAAGACCTAGCGAATTAATGTGATATAGTATTGAATGGATTAATAGTTGAGTAAAGGTAGTTAGTGATTGTGTTGATGGTGATGGTAAGTGAATAGGCGTTGCAAGCCATTGTGTGCACTCTGGCGGTAGTTAATGCGGGGTAATTACGTTCTTTGATGTGTCAAGTGCCAACTTTAAAGGCAGTGTTTGTGATCCTTCAACTACCCCCCCCCCTACCCCCACCCCCCTCCCTCCTTCTCCCACGCATACCTTACCCATCTATCTATCCCTTTATCCTCCTCCTCCTCCTTCTACTCCTCTTCCTTCTCCTCCTCCTCCTCCTTCTACTCCTCTTCCTTCTCCTCCTCCTCCTCTTCTTCCTCCTCCTCCTCCTCCTCCTCCTCCTCTTCCTCCTCCTCCTCCTACTCCTACTCCTCCTCCTCTTCCTCTTCCTCCTCCTCCTTCTCCTCCTCCTCTTCTTCCTCCTTCTCTTCCTCCTCCTACTCCTCCTCCGCCTCCTCCTCCTCCTCCTCCTCCTCCTCCTTTTCTTTATAATAAAAAAAAATGTTCGTGTCTGATTTTATTTCTCTCTCATATAGTCTATTCTATCTAGACCTTCGAGGTTACAACTCTACTTAAAGACGATTATATCAGCCACCTACGAAAGTCTTTTCTTTCCAATGCTTTTCACATCGTTTCTAAGTTTAGTCAAGAAACACTCCACTCCAAATAATTATAGCATCCGAATCCATTATATGAATGATTACGTCTTTTACATTCCTTTCTGCTAACCTTGAACTTATGAATAATCTCCTGGAAGTTATATAAACAGCGACCTTGAAAGCTTAATTTAAATCCCTTCCTTATATTTATTTGATGCGTCAGCTGTTTAAGACTTAGATTTTAAATATATTTTTATATCTATTTTTTTTCTCGAGTATCTATTATTGGATATACTTATCTATTTCATTTGTCGATTTTTTTCCCCTTTTCTTTTGTCGAAGCATTTTTTCCCCTCTTCCTCCCTCCCTCTACACCTCCTCTTTCTCCTCATTCTTCTTCTGCACTTGAGCGCTTTTCCCCTCACTCTATCTCTCACTCTTTCCCTCACTCTTTCTCCCACTCTTTCCCCCCTCTTTCTCTCATTCTTTCCCTCACTCTTTCCCCCACTCTTTCCCGCACTCTTTCTCTCACTCTTTCCCTCACTCTTTCCCTCACCCTTTCCCTCACTCTTTCCCTCACTCTTTCCTCCGCTCTTTCTCTCACTCTTTCCCTCATTTACCACGCAATTAGCTTTCCATTTCTCTCCCCCGTCGCCCTTTTCCCCTCAGAGACAAAACCCCTCGCCAGACAATCCCCTTCCCACCCTCACCTCCTCATTTCCCCTTCCTTTCTACATTCCTCTTTCTTTCTTTTTTTCTTGTTCTCCCTCTTTCTCTTTCTTTCTTTTTCTCTCTCTCTCTTTTTCTCTCTCTCTTTCTTTCTCTCTCTCTCTCTCTCTCTTTCTCTTTCTCTCTCTCTCTCTCTCTCTCTCTCTCTCTCTCTCTCTCTCTCTCTCTCTCTCTCTCTCTCTCTTTCTCTCTCTCCCTCCCTCCTTCCTTACTCTCTCCTCTCACTCTCTCACTCTCTTTCCCCTCACCAACCTCCCCTCTCCCCCCCCTCCTCTCTCTCTTTCTCTCTTTCCCCTCCTTCACCCTCCTCTGCCACCCCTCGCTTACCCTCTGCAAGTCCGTGCGACCACACTTCTTACCCTACTTCAAGACCCTCCTCTTTCTCCTACTCCTTCCCCTCTTCCTCCTCCACCCACTCCCACCCCTCATTCCCCCTCCTCCTCCTACTCCTACCCCTTCTCCTCCTCCTCCTCCTCCTACCCCTTCTCCTCCTCCTCCTCCTCCTCCTATATATCCCTTCCTCTCTCGCCTTCCATCTCCTATTCCTCTCTTTCCGTCTCCACTTCCTCCTCCTCTCCCTCCTTTTCCCTCTAGCCTTCCCTCCCTCCCTCTGCCTCCCTTCCCCTCTCCCTCCCTTCCCCTCTCGCCTTCCTCCTCCTCTCCCTCCCTTCCCCTCTCGCCTTCCTCCTCCTCTTCCTCCCTTCCTCCTCCCCTCCTTCCCCTCTCGCCTTCATCCTCCTTTCCCTCCCCTCATTCCTCCTCCTCCTTCTCCTATCCCTCCCACTCCTACCCCTTCTCCTCCTCCCCCTTCTCTCCCCTTTCCTACTCCCCTCTCTTCCTGGCCATATTTTCCCCTTTCTGGCCGCTGCCTGCGTCGTCCTCCCTCCCTGCTCCCCCCCCCTCCCTATGGATTATTCTCTTCCTTGCTGTCAGCGGGTCTTCAAAGTCTTCTTCTCCCTTTATTAATCTCACTAAGTTGAGATTTTTCCTTGGATTCTTGTTGTTTACGCTTTCTGTTTTCTTTTTGACTTTTGTGTTTTTTTTTTTTTTTTTTTTTTAATTGTAGTTTTATATTTGTCTATTTGTTTGTGTTTTGTTATACGATTTTTTGTTCTTTTTATGATTGGTTTGTGTTAGTCGTGTTAGTCGTGTCAGGTCGAGTTGGATTCCGTAGTTAAGGGAAAGGGGGCGCGGGATAACAATAGATTCTTTCTTGGCTTTTTTCCTTACTTTTTTCTGTTTTTTTCCCCTCTTCCTCCTCCTACCCCTCCTCCTTCTCCTCCTCCTCCTATTCTCTGCATTCCAACCCCATTTGTCTTGCTTCCAACTACACATTGTTAATCTTTACTTAATCTTTTTCTTCCTTTCTTCCGCCCTTCCACTTCGGTGTGGCTCCCCCTCCCCCCCCCTCTCTCTCTCTCTCCTTCTCCTTTTCTTCTCGAGTGCAGAGGTGAGGCTCTTATACCTCACCACCACCACCTCCTCCTCCTCCTCCTCCTCATCTTCCTCTTTCTCTTCCTCCTCCTTCTCCTCTTCATCCCCTCCTCCTCTTTCTCCTCCTTCTCCTCTTCAACCCCTCCTCCTCTTCTCCTCTTCAACCCCTCCTCCTCTTTCTCCTCCTCATCTTACTTCTCTTCCCCCTTACCTCCCCCTCCTCCTCCTCATTCCTCTTCCTCTTACTCTCTCTCCTCCTTACACTCTTCTCTCCCCTCATCCCTCCCCCCCCACCCACCCACCCTCATCTCATCCCTCCCCACCCACCCACCCTCATCTCATCCCTCCCTCCCCACCCTCATCCCTCCCTCCCCACCCTCATCCCTCCCCACCCCACCCACCCTCCATCTCACCCCCCCTCCCCACCTACCCACCCTATCTCATCCCTCGCTCCCCACCCCCCCTCATCTCACCCCCCCCTCCCCACCCACCCTCATCTCACCCCCCCCTCCCCACCTACCCACCCTCATCTCATCCCTCCCTCCCCACCCACCCACCCTCATCTCATCCCTCCCTCCCCACCCACCCACCCACCCTCATCTCATCCCTCCCTCCCCACCCACCCACCCACCCTCATCTCATCCCTCCTCTCCCCACCCACCCACCCTATCTCATACCCTTCATCCCTCCCTCCCCACCCACCCACCCTATCTCATCCCCCTCATCCCTCCCTCCCCACCCACCCACCCAGCCTCACCCCCCCACCTCCCCACCCACCCTCATCCCCCTCATCCCTCCCCTCCCCACCCAGCCTCATCTCACCCCCCCTCCCCACCCACCCACCCAGCCTCATCCCCCTCATCCCTCCCTCCTCACCCCTCCCTCCCTCGCTACTTGTCTTCCGCCCTCCCTCTCCTCAGTCACTCGGGCAGTGTAGGGGGAGCCTAAGACCACTCCACGATCTCCATGTATGCTCAGCGTATACGATCCATGCATACATTACTAAGGACGAAGCCAGAGCCGTGGTTTGTTTCTTTAGAGATCATACACATACGGGTACTCTGTCCTTTCGGGTGAGGGGCGTTTCATGCCAGCGCCATCTATCGAGTGGATGTTGTCGTGGTTGTAAAGGTGAGGGTTTAATTTGGGGGGATATTATGAATTATATGTATATG
>BOPN01001030.1:299700-302200 GCA_017312705.2 Penaeus japonicus
TTAAGACGGGCGAGGGGTGAGGGGTGGAAATTGGCAATCTTGCGAGGGGAGGATGAAGGGGACGAGGGGTGAACGAGGGGACATTCAAGGTAGGGGTTGAGCTGAGAGGAGAAAGGGGAGGAGGAGGAGGAGGAGGAGGATAAGGAGGAATAGGGGGGAGGAAGAGGAGGACGAGGAGGTGGAGGAGGAGGGATAGGGAGGAGGAAGAGGAGGAGGAGGAATAGGGAAGAAGAAGAGGAGGAGAAGGAGGAGGAATAGGGAAGAAGAAGAGGAGGAAGAGGAGGAGGAGGAGGAGGAAAAGAAGGGGGAATAGGGAGGAGGAGGAGTAGGAATAGGGAGGAGGAGGGTGAGTAGGAGGAGGAAGAGGAATAGGGAGGAGGAGGGTGAGGAGGAGGAGGAGGAAGAGGAATAGGGAGGAGGAGGAGGAACGGGGAGGAGGAGGGTGGTAGTAATGGCGAACACCTTCGAGACTCTATATTGCTCAGTGGAATTCGTTCACCTGACCAATATCTAGTCTTCTTGCATGCAGGCGTTGCGACATGCCTGCAGACACGCCTTCAATATCCTCAAAGTGAACGAGACCAAACCCTATTACTTGACTGCACGGAACAAAATAAAACACAAACACACAAATACGCTTTTCTCACAACGACGCGCGAAACCGAGAGCAAGCGAACGATATTCTGAGAGACACTATTATCTTTGATTACGGGACGATGTGACTAAGACGCTGGAACACCCCTTAACTGACATGGGAGGGAGGGGGAGGGGGGTGGGGGGCACGCTACACCGCGGGGACACTGTGGGTGGCAGACGATCGGAACACACTGACAGGACACACACACACACACGCACAGAAACACACAGACACACACACACACACACACACACACACACACAGAAGCACACACACACACACACGTACATACACACAGATACACACAGACACACACACACGCACACACACACACACACGCACACATAGAAACACACACACACACACATACACAGATACACACACACGCACATACACACAAACACCCACACACAACCTAGCATGATACATAGTGTAAATATAAATGTAAATAAGTATCTCTTGCAATTTTACTGAGGCAATTGAGATCACGCACACGAGGGATAGTGTAACGAGTGAAGCTGTAGTGTAAATAGTCTAAAAAATACATAACTCTAAGGAAATAGGGACAAGACTAAGGTAAACTTTGTTCTGAGACAATAAGGGTTATTAAGGCAGTCCTTAGAGGTATTCTTTCTTATATATGTCTTAAGTTTAGACAATGACTTTGAAATTGACACATAATACCAGAGTTTAAGCTGTATTTTTCATATATATACATACATACATACACACACACACACACACACACACACACACACACACACACACACACACATATATATATATATACACATATATATATATATATATATATATATATATATATATATATATATATATATATATATATATATATATTATCATGGGTTACTATGAATAAAGTTTAGATGAAGCACGGTAAATAATATATAAGCTGGGACCACTTTGAAGAAAATGTTCATGAATAAACTAGCGTGGATGAAGCATGAAAAATAGTACCAAGAGAATCTTTCTTGTAGGATTTATGAATTCAAATGGTATTTCAAAACAGGGAATATGATCTTACTGATGCACAGAAGCATTTACTTAGAGATGATGAAAGCTAAGAGAGGGAGAATTGTCAAAACAAAGATAACGGAAGTGTGAGCCTGATGTGTCATAGAATAATCTCGAGTGTGAAATGTACCGGAAAATATTTAGCTTCTTTATCATTGATCATCTTACCCCCACCCCCCTTTGTTCCTTTCCTATGCACATCCACACTCGTCGAGTTTTTCTCTGTCTACATTTATCTATCTTTCCAACTATCTATCTTTCCAACTTACCTCCCCCACCTCTCTCCACCATCTCTCTCTCTCTCTCTCTCTCTCTCTCTCTCTCTCTCTCTCTCTCTCTCTCTCTCTCTTTCCTCTCTCTCTCTCTCTCTCTCTCTCTCTCTCTCTCTCTCTCTCTCTCTCTCTCTCTCTCTCTCTCTCTCTCACTCTCTCTCGCTCTCTTTCTCTCTCTCTCTCTCTCTCTCTCTCTCTATATATATATATATATATATATATATATATATATATATATATATATGCATATATATATATATATATATATATATATATATATATATATATATATATATTTATATATATATATATATATACATATATAAATATATATATGTATATATATATATATATATATATATATATATATATATATATATATATATGTATATATATACATATATATACACACACATATATATATATATATATATATATATATATATATATATATATATATATATATATATATATATATATATATATATATATATATATATATATATATATATGTATATATATATATATATATATATATATATATATATATATATAT
>BOPN01001030.1:319700-322200 GCA_017312705.2 Penaeus japonicus
CCTTATAGACGCCGGCCGTCGGATTTGCCTCACAAAGGTGAATACGTTTACATTCAACGTTTGTAAATATTGGTAGAAGGTAAGTTATTAATAGGGTCAGGTCGCATATTACATTGCATGAGCTGTTGCAAAATGAATAAAGTTAGTCACTTTAAGAGCTTTTTACTAAGGACGGCACGTGGCAGAAACATACATATGTACACTTATGGGTACACATTCACGCACACTCTCTCTCACTCACACATGAGTCAGAGGAAGTAAAAAACGTTTTACTCTGTCTTTTAAGAAAGGAAATCATGAGTATCCTACACCTTGTACCTCCCAAGATCCTATAATAGCAGCTGCTATACCAACATGAGTCACGGTGACCTCAAAGTGGTTTTGAAAAAGCCAGTGAATGATGAATAAATACATAGATTAATGATACAAAATCGTTACTTTTCCAATCTCTCTCTCTCTATCTATCTATCTATCTATCTATGTATATTTATATATATATATATATATATATATATATATATATATATATATATATATATGTGTGTGTGTGTGTGTGTGTGTGTATAAATATGTATATATATATATATATATATGAATAAAAGGGCGACTCTAAACCTAGCTGGTTGTAGACTCACTGACCAGTGAATAAAGTTGATATTAAATTCTTGAAAATCATTCATCTAATTAATGGTCTCAATCCATTTACAAAATGAATTGTCCCCTCAGCTGACAACGGTATCTCCTGAAGTCCTTTATAAAGAGATGGTGGTCTGTAGGCTTTTCTCCACTGTAGAAGGGCACAATAAGATAACATAAGATTTCAAGGTTTCAATGTTTGTCAAAATATTACAAAGAAATAGTTCTCGATAGGCCTTGGTTCGTTTCAAAAATTGGTTTAGAACTGTCCTTTTTTTAAGTGTCGAAATACATTCTCTAAGCTCTTGCTCGATAATAATTTTTCTTTGACATTCTTTTGGGACAAAGCTGTTAATAGCCTAGACAGCGAAAAGACCGTAAAATATTTCTAGATCCAGCTAGAACTGTATGGAAGAGTGGGTGTGCTACATAAGTAACTACCAGCCCCAAAGTCAAAAATCTATTGATACTCTTGAATAAGGAAAACACACACACACACACTTTTTTACTATTCATCCTTTTTATACACCGCATGTAATACCGACTTCAAGACTTCAGTCAAACCTTTCAAATAGGAGTCTAAATGAAATGTATGTAATATTATTATGGGGAGAAACAATTTTTTTCTTTCGAAATCACGAATAACAAGTTTTGATGTAAAATAAAGCTAGCATTTCATTATTATGTACAAGAGACGTAAAAGCTTTGAAAATCGGATGCTGCCCTTAAAACTAAGGAACATCCAACACTTTTTTTTCATGTATTCATTTTCTCTCTCTCTCTCTCTCTCTCTCTCTCTCTCTCTCTCTCTCTCTCTCTCTCTCTCTCTCTCTCTCTCTCTCTCTCTCTCTCTCCCTCCCTCCCCCCCCCCCCCCCCCCCCCCCCCCCCCCCCCCCCCCTCTCTCTCTCTCTCTCTCTCTCTCTCTCTCTCTCTCTCTCTCTCTCTCTCTCTCTCTCTCTCTCTCTCTCTCTCTCTCCCTCCCTCTCTCCCTCCCTCCCTCCCTCCCCCCCCCCCCCCCCTCTCTCTCTCTCTCTCTCTCTCTCTATATATATATATATATATATATATATATATATATATTTATTCTCTCGCTCTCTCTCTCTCTCTCTCTCTCTAGCTATATATATATATATATATATATATATATATATATATATATATATATATATATATATATATATATATATATATATATATATATATATATATATATATATATATATATATATGTATATATATTTACATATATATTTGTATATAAATAGATATTTCTAAAACTTGCACGTTTTTCCCTCTTTTAACACTTAGACGAGATTGCAACTGTCAACTGTTACTTTAGTTTTTTTTAAGAGAGCTTTGTGACTGATCTTGTCAATGCCATTAAATCTGTTTTATAATTTACGCTAATCCTTTGCTATTTCAGATCTCTCTAGCTCAAGCTCTTATCTGAATCTGACATGTTGAAGAGATTTGGCCATTAAGGTCTTTTGGGAAGTCCATGTGAGCTGAATGAATTGCAGATGATGCGTTGCAACAGGATGCAGCACAATCAGACAGATATACACAGGGATACATTAGACATATTGATACTGATACGCGCACACGCATTCATGTGTCACACGCACACAGGCAAACACACACACACATGCACGCACGCACCTATGCATGCTTGCAGGGAGGGAGAGCGGGAGAGGGAGAGGGAGGGGGAGGGGCGGGGGAGAGGGAGGGCGGAAGAAGGAGGAGGAGGGAGAGAGGGAGGGCGGAAGAAGGAGGAGGAGGGAGAGGGGGAGAGGGAAAGGGAGAGGGAGGGGGCGGGGGAGGGAGAGTGGGAGAGGGAGAAGGAGAGGAAGGGGGAGGGGGCGG
>BOPN01001030.1:327200-329700 GCA_017312705.2 Penaeus japonicus
TTGGAAAATCATTCTCATATTATGTGCGATAACTCAAAGGTTATTTTTCCCTAGATATAATGGCTAAATTGTGACTACCGGTGAAAGTTACTGTTTGGCATTGTGTGTCGACTTTTTTTTCTATCTTTTTTTGAAAAGTACCTGTAGAAGCCTTTCTTAAAGCGGTTGCAGTAACTTTTTCATACATAAATTCAAAGGTGAAGAAAGTTTTTAAATCGTGAAATTACACACACACACACACACACACACACACACACACACACACTTATGTGTGTGTGTGTGTGTGTGCATGAATATCCGAAGTCCTAGCACCGTTTCTCCAGCAGATCGACACCTCACCCAGCACCGCAAGTACTTTATTGGTTCAATGCTCCCGACGTCTTATCATGACCTTTTCTGACCTCTCACATCTCCAAGCACACCCACAGCCCTACCCTGACCCCTACCTACACCCTCCGCTGCACCCAATAACCATACCCCGACCCTTCCTCTAATACCCTACTACACTCCCTTAAAGAGAAAATCTATTCCTTACCATTTCCTTTCTCTGTGTCACTGTACATGTCTTTCGCCACACATACACACACACAGACACACACACACACACACAGACACACATACACACACCTCCCCCTCCCCCCTCCCCCTCCCACTTCCCCTCCCCCCCAATGTTCCCATGCTTTCTTACGTCCCCTTCCTGAGCTGCGTCCAACACCCGACCCTTACGGCGTCCACCTTCCTCTGACGCCCTTCCTTTGACCCTTGCACCCCCCCACCCCCTCCCCTCCCCTCCCCTCCTCTCTCCCTCCCTCTACACACTCCCCTCGGTCCTTTGCCTCCTAATTTGGCCCTCCTCCCCCCCTCCCCTCCTCCTCCTCCCTCTGCCTTACTCCTCCCCTGCCTCTCACTCACCCGTGTCCCTCCCCCCTGCCTCGTGTCCCACCCCACTCCCTCCCACCCTCCCTCCTTCTTGTCCCCTTGTTCCCTCTTGCCGCCCCACCCCCACCCCCTATTCCCTCCCATTGCCTCATGTCCCATCCCTCTCCCTTCCTTCCTCCCCTCTTCCCTCCCTTCCTCCTCTCTCCTCCCTCCCTCATGCTCCAGCCCTCCACCCACGCCCACCGGAATCGTCGCCGGCCGCAAGAACGGTCATGAGACGGGAGGGAAGGGCGGGGGCAGGAGGGGCCAGCGGTAGTGCCAGGCCGGGACAACCCCAGTGACGCATTTCCGTAGTGCCAGGGGAAGGTCGAGGGGGTTGGGGGGCGAAGGGTGGGGATGGGGGTGGGAGTGGGGGAGAGGAGAGGGTCGGAGGGCGGGTCAGCCTTCACCCTTTGTTCGATCCTCAGGAAGCTCTCTATGCTTCAGGAGATGTGGCCTAGAGGCACCCTTTCCTCACCCCTCCTTCCCGCCGTTCTCCAGTCCCCTCCGACATAAACAAGACTCTTGAGGACCTCAGCTCGACGAGACGCCCTCGCAGGTCTCATAGGACTCCCGCGCCGGAGATTCGAGGAGTCCTTCCGAGGCTTCCTTACGACCGCAAGTTTCCTACGAAGGGGGTCCTGGAAGTGACTAACAGGAGGAGTGTTTTTAGCTCCTTTCGTCCGGCAAGTCTAATGGGGGTGGGGGGGGGGCGAGGAATAGAAGGATGGAAGGGAGGGGCTAGAAGAGGGGGAGGAAGGAGAGGGAGAAGAAGAAGGAGAGAGGAAAGGGAAAGGAGGAAGGAGAGGGGAGTGCAGGGAGAAGAGAGAGGAAGAAGTGGCAAGGAGAAAAACAAGGGGAGGAGAAAGGGGCAAAGAGGGAGGAGAAGAAGGGGAGAGGAGAAGAACAGGAGGCGGGAGAGGGGAGCGGATGAAGAGGGGAGGATGGGTGTGGGTGCTGAGGTGTCAGGAGGGGCAGAGGTGCACACGACATGAGACAAAGGAGACAAGGCGTTCGTATATATTGCTTACTTCATATAAAGACACGAACGTGTAAACATACAATGCATTCATATATTTCTTATATAACTACCTCTCTCTCTCTATCTCTCCCTCTCTCTCTCTCTCTCTCTCTCTCTCTCTCTCTCTCTCTCTCTCTCTCTCTCTCTCTATATATATATATATATATATATATATGTATATATATATGTACATATATATATATATATATATATATATATATATATATATATATATATATATATATATATATATATATATAACACACACACACACACACACACACACACACACACACACACACACACACACACACACACACATATATATATATATATATATATATATATATATATATATATATATGTACATATATATTCATATATGTATATATCTTTCTATCGATACGCAAGTATATATGTATGAATGTATGTTGGTATGTATGTATGTATGTATGTATGTATATATGTAAGTATGCGTGTATGTATGTATATATCTATGTATGCGTGTATGTATGTATGTATATATGTATGTATGCGTTTATGTATGTATGTATATATGTA
>BOPN01001030.1:337200-349700 GCA_017312705.2 Penaeus japonicus
AAAAAAAAAAAAAAAGGAAGCATAAGCAATTTTCGGTTCTTACACGCAGCAAAAAACAACAACAGTTCATCCACGGCCGCTTTTCCCTTCGTCAATTATAACGCAGCGAGGAAGAAGGGGAGGGACCCGCACGCAAGGAAGAGGAGGAAACCAGTGAATGAGAGGGTAAATAATGAATAAAAAGGGGGCAAAGAATAGGGTGGATAGAGGGGAATGGGTTGATTGTGAAGAAACAAAGAGAGAAGGAAATGAAGGTGGGAGGACTGGGGTGGTGGTGGTGGTGGTGGGTGGGTGGGGTGGGATGGGGTGGGGGGGTTGGAAGAGGGTGGAGGTGAACGGGTCGAAGAGTGAAGGTTTGAGGGGGTGGAAGAGGAGAGAGAGAGAGAGAGAGAGAGAGAGAGAGAGAGAGAGAGAGAGAGAGAGAGAGAGAGAGAGAGAGAGAGAGAGAGAGAGAGAGAGAGAGACAGAGAAAGAAAGAAAGAGAGAGAGAGAGATTGTCAGATTGACAAACATACAGACTGACAGAGAGAAAGTGAAAGAGGGACAGGGAAAGAGAAAGAGAAATAGAAAAAGAAAGAGAAAAAACAAAAACAAAGAGAAAGAGCAAGAGAAAAGGAAAGAGAAAAAACAAAAAGAAAGAGAAAGAGAAACAGAAACAGAGAGAAAGAAAAAGAGAAAGAGAAACAGAGAGAAAGAAAAAGAGAAAGAGAAACAGAGAGAAAGAAAAAGAGAAAGAGAAACAGCGAGAAAGAAAAAGAGAAAAAGAAAGAGAAAAACAAAACAAAAAGAAAGAGAAAGATAAACAAAGAGAGAGTGAAAAAAACGAAAAAAAACAAAAAAACGAAAGAGAAACAGAAACAGAAACAGAGAAAGAAAAATAGAGAAAAACAAAACAAAAAGAATGAAAGAAGACAGATAAACAAAGAAAAAGAGAAAAAGAAAGAGAAAAAGCAAAAAGAAAGAGAAAGTGAAAGAGAAAGAAAGAGAAAGTGAAAGAGAAAGAAAGAGAAAGATGAAGAAGCAGGGAAGACAGGGAGGCGACCGAAGAGGGAGTGGCACGGGCAGTGAAGGGTGGCAGAAGAGGAAGGGGAAGAGGAAGAGGGTGCCATCTAAGAGGAGGAAGACCCAGAGGGAAAGAGAAGAGGAGTTAGGGAGGGAGGAGAGGGCGGGGGCAAGGAGGAAGAGGAGGTATAAGGAAGAGTGGTGCGGTGTGTGTGTGTGTTCGGGGGGGAGGGGGGTAGGAGAGGTGGGGGACCGGATCGAGGGTAGGGAGGTAGAGACGTGAGGGTTGAGTGGAAGGGTGGCTGAGGGGAAGAGGGAAGAGCGAGGAGGTGGAGGAGGAGGAGGAGGAGGAGGAGGAGGAGAGAAAAAGAGGCGAGGAGGACCAGGAGGAGGAGGAGGAGGAGGAGGAAGTGGCGGAGGGACAGAGGGAGAGGGGAGATCGAAGAATAGAGGTCGGTAAAGGGGAGCAGGTGACGCTTCCCCTACCGCCCCCTCTAGTCCCTCCCTCCCTCCCTCTCTCACTCCCCTCCTTCACCTCACCTGCTTGGTCGCACCTGCCGCGTGGACGGGAGAAAGCGGCAGAGGAAGAAGAGGAGAGGAGAGGAGAGAGGAAAGATGGCGAGAGATGAGGGACGAAAGGCAGGAGAAGAAGGAAGCGAAATATGAAGCGAAGAAGAAGAAAGATAAGAAAAAAAAGAAGAGAATAACTACAGAAGAGATGAAAAGGGAGGGAATGGAGGAGGGAACGAAATATAAGGGGTAAAGAAACGAAGAAGAAGAAGAAAACAAAACAAAACAGGGGAACAGACGTAAATGATAACCACGGAGAAATCCTTGTCTTTATGCGTTTCGAGTCAAAGAATCTATAAAAAGGGGAAGATAAGGAAGGAAAGGGGAGATAGATAATCGGTACGTAGGTAGACAGATAGATAAATAGATAGGTAAATGTAGATAGATAAATTGATAGATATATATATAGATTGATAGATAGATAAAATAGGGTAGATAGATTGCTAAAGACAGATACATAGGGAAACAGACAGGCATTTATATAGATAGATAGACAAATAGAGAAAGATAGATGGATCAAAAATGGTAGAAACATAAGAAGAAGAACAGACAGGTAGATAGACAGAGAGAGAGAGAGAGAGAAAGAGAGAGAGAGAGAGATAAAGAAATAGAGGTAGGTGGAAAGAGAGAGAACAAGATACTCTATCAAATGACAATCACACGAAAACGACAGGGAGAGAAATGCATGTGAAAGAAAGAAAGAAAGAAAGAAAGAAAAAAACATTGAGTAAACAAGCAATGAAAAAATAAAACGAAGCAAAGGAAAAATATAGACTTCAAGCACAATCTGAAAATGCATTTGAGAGATACAGCCGAACAAAAAGACAGGAAATACGTAATCAAGAATTAAAAAACAAAAAAGCAAAAAAAACAAGACATACTATATATGTATATATTGTAGGTGTATATTCACAGAAGGATCATAAAGCGTATAGAAAGTAAAATATACAGAAAAGGAAAGAGCATTTGAGTTGTGAAGGGGCGGCCTCGTTGAAAGCAAGAGCACAGAGGTAGAAAGAAAGCCGGTGAGGTGAGGGGAAGAGAGGGGTAATAACAGCCATACGTTTCCCCTTGGCAATAAGCTTATTATGAGAGCTGTCTCACACGCACTCGTCTCCCCTCTCTCTCCCTCCCTCCCTTCCACATCTCTCTCCCTCAATCCTTTCTTCTCTTTTCATTCTTTCCTCCTAACCCTTCCTACCTCCCTCCCTTCCTCCCTACTTCCATCCACCCTCCCATCCTGTTCTCTTTCCTTCTCTCGTCTGTCTTTTTGTTTCTCCCTCCCTCCTTTTCTCTCCCTACCTCCTATTCCATCCCTTTTTCCATCCACCTCTCCATCATACTCTTCCCTCTCTCTCTCTCCTTACTGTCCCTTCTCTGTCCCTCCCTCCCTCCTCGCACCCTACCTTCTATTCTTCTCTCTTTCCCTTCCTTCTCTTCCTCTCTTCCTTCTTCTATCCACCCTTCCATTCATCTCTCCCTCACTTAATCCTGTCCCTTCCTCTCTCCTTACAATTCCTTTCTCTCACTATATTATCCAGCTCACCTTCCCTTCCCTTCTTCGTTCCCTCCCTCCCTACCCTTCCCTACCTTCCCTCTCCTTTCTCCGTGCTTTCTCTCCCCCCTCGCTTTTTCCCCTCTCCTTCTCTGCATCTATTTCCCCTTCCTTCTTATTTTCCCATCCTTCTTCCTACCTCCCTCTCACCCCTTTTATTCTATTATCTCTTCTCCATCCTTTCCCCCTCTCTTCGCTCTCAATATTTGTTTTTTTTTATTCTAATCCTCTATTATTTTCCCCTCTCTCTGTTTAATTCTCTTTTGCACTTTACACCCGTCCTTCCTTCCCCTATCTATCCCCTCATTCCGTATTTTCTCTCCAAGCATTTCCCTCCTTCTAGGTTTCTCCATCTTGTTCTCCCTCTCGTTAATGTATTTTCCTAGGTCGTCTTTCTCCTATTCACTTATTCTTTCTTTTCATTCATTTTTTTTCTATCTCTTCCCCCTTCCTATCCTCTTCTCCCTTTCTCTTCTTTTTTACTCCTTTTCCCTCTCTTTTCACTCCTTCCCGTCTTCTTCTCCTTCTTCCTTCTCTCTCTTTCTCCCCCTCCCTCTCTCTTTCAGTCTCTCTCTCTCTCTCTCTTTCTCTTTCTCTCTCTCTCTCTCTTTCTCTCTCTCTCTCAGCCCCCCACCTTTTTCTACCTCCTCCCCCTCACATTCACTTTCTACATCCCATCTTCTCTCTCCCCTTCTGCCCCTTCCCCTCTTTCTCACAACCTCATCACCATTACTCTACCACCCACTCTCGCCTCCTTATTTCCCTCCTCCTACTCCGCCATACATCACATCCCCCAATTCCCCTTTCTCGCCTATAGTCCTCCGCATAACAGCCTCTCCCACTCCCACCCCCACCCCCACCCCCCTGTTCCTTCCGCATATCCCCCTATCTCCCTTCCTCCCTCCCTCCCTTCCGTTTCTCTGTCCTTCCCCCTCATGCATAACTTTCTCTCCCTCCCTTCCCCTCCCTCCCTCCCTCCCTCCTACCCTCTCGTATGTCAGTTCTGCCTCCCTTTCTCTCTCGCCTTCGCTGTCTCCCCTCTCCTAGGCTCTAAGTTCTCTCTTCTGTTCTCTATTCCCTTATTCGTTTTTTGGTTTTGTGTGTGTTGCTTCGCTTGTATTTCGTTATGGATTTGTGTATCGTTATCTCGAGTTTTCTTTTCTTCTTTCTTTATTTCTGTGTCCTTCTCTTTCTCTCTGTCAGTTTCTGTTTGTGTATGTGCTCTCTCTCTCTCTCTCTCTCTCTCTCTCTCTCTCTCTCTCTCTCTCTCTCTCTCTCTCTCTCTCTCTCTCTCTCTCTCTCTCTCTCTCTCTCTCACTCTCTCTCTCCCCCCCTCTCTCTGTCTATCTATCTCTATCTCTCTCTCTCTCTATCTCTATCTCTTTCCCTCTCTCCCCTCTCTCTGTCTATCTATCTCTATCTCACTCTCTCTCCCCTCTCTCTGTCTATCTATCTCTATCTCACTCTCTATCTCTTTCCCTCTCTCCCCTCTCTCTGTCTATCTATCTCTATCTCACTCTCACTCTCACACACACATTCTCTCTCTCTTTCTCTTTCTCCCCTCTTCTCTCTCTCTCCCCTCTCTCTCACCCATGTTATGATATCAAAATAAGGGGACAAACATGATTTATACGAAAGGACAGACCCATGCAAATTACTGTAGATCTTAAATGCACAATAGGTTGCCATGCAGTTCTAAAACAAGTCAACGGAATACATATTTTTCTTTTAGTTTGAACCTCAAAAAAAGTTACTGCAAAATTACGAACTTTAAGCGGAACAACTGCAGTGTCGGGGAGGAAAAGATACACCCACCCCTCAGTGCGGTGTAGGGAGGGGGGGTAGGATGGGGGGAGGAGAGAAGGGGGTCATGGGATCGAAGGGGAGGGGGGGGAGGGTGCGAGGAGGTGGAGATGATGGGAAAGGGGGGAAGGAGGGAGGGTTATGGGTGGGTAAAAGATGGGGGGTAGGGATGAGGGATATGGGTGGATGAGGAGGAAGAAATGGGGTGGGGGAGGGGGGAGGAGATATATGGGAGGGTGAGAAGGGGACGAGGGTTAAAGTGGGAAGAGGGGGAGGGGGAGAGGGAGGAAGGGGAAGTGAGGTCTTAGATCTATCGGAATTTTGGTCCAGACCGCTATAGAGGGTGAGGGGAGGAAGAAGGGGAAATGGGAGGAGGAAGGAGGGGAAATAGAGAGAGAACGAATATGGAATCAGGGAAGATGGGAAGGGGAGGAAAGATAGAGGACGAGAAGAAGATGGAGGGGACAGAAGAAGGAAGAATAGAAGAATGGATAGATGAAGAGAGGAAGAAGGGGAGATGAATGGAGATAGAAGGGGAAATGGCAGGAGGAAGAAGAGGAGACGAAGGAGGAAGAGAGAGAGAAGGAGAGGGAGAATGTAGATGAGATGGGAAAAGGATGAAAAGATAATTGAGGAAGATGATGGAGAGTGCATAGAGAGAGGGTTGGATTAAGCGAAGGGATGGATGGGAAGGAAGAAAAGAAGGAGAGAAAGAGGAGAGAGCGAGGGTAAGGAAGGAGGAAGATAATAGAGATGGAAGAGGGGAAGGAGGATGAAGGAAAAAAATGAAGTAGAGGGAGAAAAGAGAAGGAAAAACAGCAATGGATGAAAGAAAAAGAAGAAGAAGAAGAAGTAAGAAGACAGAAGAAGGATCAAGGAAGAAGTAGAAGAAGACGAGAAGGAGGAAGAGGAGGGAGAGAGACTAAAAGGGGAGGAGGAGGAGGAGTAGAAAGAAACGGAAAGGGAAAAACAGAACATAGAAACAATCACCACAATTAGAAATGGAGGACGATAAAAAAAACTAGCTAAAAAAGAAGAGGATAATAAAAAGAAGAAAAACAACAGAAAACAACAACAACAACAAAGCAAGCAAACAAAAAGATCGACAAAAAACAAGAAAAAGGGAAGAACTAGAGATGAGAAAAGGGATATGAGAGAATCATTAATGAGAGGAGCGAGGGAAGGAGGGGAGTTAATGAAAGGGATGAAAAGGGGAGAAGGGGATGAGGAGAAGAGAGGCGAAGAGGGGAGAAGGAGGAGAAGGAAAGAGGAAAAAAGATGAGAAGGGGTAGAGGAGAAGAGATGAGAAGGGGAAGAGGAGAAGAGAGGAGAAGGGGAAGAGGAGAAGAGATGAGAAGGGGAAGAGGAGAAGAGATGAAAAGGGGAAGAGGAGAAGAGAGGAGAAGGGGAAGAGGGGAGAAGAAGATAGGAAGCGGGGAAGACGAGAAGAAAAGAGAGTATAGAAGAGAAGGGGGGAAGGGGAGGGTAGGAGAAGAGAAGACGGGGAAGAGGGGAGAAAGGAGAGAAGGAAGAGATGAAAAGAATATAATAAACGGGGAAAATTAACGAAGAAGTGAATAGCAAGAATGTTGGTGAAAAAAGAAAAGGAAAAATAAAAAGTAAAAGAGATAAGGAAGATGTTAATAAGATATAGATACGTTAGCATTAAGATAATGGAGAAATTTAGTGATGAGATAGTGATGAGATTGCGTTCAGATAGTGCGAATAGTAAGATATAGATAAGCGGTTAATAAATCAGCGCTGACATAGTACTAAGATAGGAATATGGTAGTGATAAAATAGTGTAAAGATAGTGATAACATATTTCATAAGATGGCGATATGATATGAGTTTGAAGATAGTGAATATATAACTTTAAGATAGTGGAAAGATATTCTTAAGATAGTGGAAAGATATTCTTAAGATAGTGGAAAGATATTCTTAAGACAGTGGAAAGATATTCTGAAGACAGTGGAAAGATATTCTTAAGATAGTGGAAAGATATTCTTAAGATAGTGGAAAGATATTCTTAAGATAGTGGAAAGATATTCTTAAGATAGTGGAAAGATATTCCTAAAATAGTAACAAAATAGTTTTAAGATAGTGATAAGATAGTTTCAAGAGATAAGATAGTAAAAATATCATGTTTATTGTGATGAGAGTAAGCAGATTGAACGAACAAAAACAAACATCTATTTAGGAAGACTGTATGAGTGAGAATCATGAGGAGACACTCACAATGAGGGGAAGAGAATGAGGGGACATAGGGTGAGGGGAAAAACAATCAAGGGCAACACAATGAAGGGAGATGAGGGATTTAGGGAATATATGAGGGACGGAGGGAACTGAGGGGAAGTAGTGATGGAATCCAGAGTGAGGGGAAGCAGGAGTGAGGGGAAGCAGGAGTGAGGGGGAGTAGGAGTGAGGGAATTTATAATTAGGGGAGATGTGGAATTAAGGAACCCGAAGGTAAACAGAATGAGGGGAGAAAATAGAGTGAAGGGGAAACACGTAAGGTTATGGAAAATGAGGAACTAGTGAGTAAGGCGAAAGACCGTGAGGGGAAATATGATGAGATGAAAATACAACATAAATTAATAAGACGAAACATGATGAAAAATCAACAGAGACTTAAAAATGAGGAGAACGGTGTGAGGGGAAAGACGAGAAGAAAAATATTGTGCAACACTATCCAAGAGACAGAAAGAGGGGAAACAGCAATGAGAGAAAAACAAAATGGAGGAACTCATGGAGAAAGGAGCAAAGGGAGATAGGAAAGAAGAATAAATAGAATGACGAAGGAGAGGGGAGTCGTGAGGGGAAATGAAGGAGGAAGGAAAAGCAGGAGATGATATCCTAATGAAGAATTGTCCGAAGGAGGGAAGGAGAGATAGAAAAGAAAGAGAAGAGACAAAAGAGGGAGGAAATGGGAAGAGAAGAGGGTGAAGAAGATGAGGGTGAGGAATAAGAATAAGAATAAGAATAAGAATAAGAACAGGAATAGGAATAATAATAATAATAATAATAATAATAAATAATAATAATAATAATAATAATAATAATAATAATAATAATAATAATATGAAGATGAGGAAGAAGAGGAAAAAGAAGGAGAGGAAGAAGGAGAACAAAAATAAAAATAATAATAAGAAGGAGGAGAAAAAGAAGAAGCAGGAAGAGGAGGAAGAAGAGGATGATGAATCGGGAGGAAGGGAAGGGGAAGAAAAAGAAAAACAAATATATAGGAAGGCCAGAAATCTCTCTCTCTCTCTCTCTCTCTCTCTCTCTCTCTCTCTCTCTCTCTCTCTCTCTCTCGCTCTTTCTTTCTCTTTCCCACACGCAGAATAGAAACTCATTCTTTCTCTCACTCTATCGCTCATCCTCTCTTGCTCACACACGAAAGAGAAACTTTCTCTTTCTCATTCTCTCTCCCTCTCTTTATTTCTCTCTCTTTCTTTCTCTCACTCTCTCTCTCTTTCTTTCTCTCTCTATCACACACAAAAAGGAAACTCACTCTCTCACTCTCTCTCACTCGCTCTCACTCGCTCTCTCTCTCTCTCTCTCTCTCTCTCTCTCTCTCTCTCTCTCTCTCTCTCTCTCTCTCTCTCTCTCTCTCTCTCTCTCTCTCTCTCTCTCTCTCCCCCCCCTCTCTCTCTCTCCCCCCCCCTCTCTCTCTCTCCCTCTCTCTCACACCCTCCACACAAAGACATAGACTGCGCAGGAAGGAAAACCCCGAGTCAGTTCAAAGGAAAGGCAAAGCTTCAAGCAAGGGGGATTGGAATAAGGGCGTGAACGAACAGGAAGGAAGTGGTAGAGGGTGGAGGAATGGAATAGAGGAAAGAGAGAGAAGGAGAGGGAGAGAGAGAGAGAGAGAGAGAGTGAGAGAGAGAGAGAGAGAGAAGAAGAAGAAGAAGAAGAAGAAGAAGAAGAAGAAGAAGAAGAAGAAAGAAGAAGAAGGAAGAGAGAGAGAGAGAGAAAGGAGAAGAAAAAGAGAGAAAGGAGAGAGAGAGAGAGAGAGAGAGAGAGAAAGATAGATAGATAGATAGATAGATAGAGAGAGAGAGAGAGAGAGAGAGAGAGAGAGAGAGAGAGAGAGAGAGAGAGAGAGAGAGAGAGAGAGAGAGAGAGAGAGAGAGAGAGAGAGAGAGAGAGAGAGAGAGAGAGAGAGAGAGAGAGAGAGAGAGAGAGAGAGAGAGAGAGAGAGAGAGAGAGAGAGAGTGAGAGAGAGAGAGAGAGAGAGAGAGAGAGAGAGAGAGAGAGAGAGAGAGAGAGAGAGAGAGAGAGTGAAAGAACAAAACGAAAGAATAGAAAGAGAGACAGAAACGAAGGAGAGAGGGCGTGGGGGTGAGGGGGGGCGGAAATAGAATTAGGAAAATGCGTGTTTTATTATTATCTTTTTAAGGGCTAGAGGAAATGGGATTGGAGGAAAAGGGGAAATAAAAAGTTGGTATAAGAATAGGGACGAAAAGACGAAAGGAAATAAAGCAAAATTGTACGGCGAATAACATAAAGAAGTGAACTAAAAAAAAGAAGAAGAAAAAAAAGAGAAAGAGATAAATATAAACATATAAATAGAAAGACAGAGAGACAGATAGATAGACAGACAGATAGATAGAAAAACATACATACAGCTAGATAGACAAATATATAGACAGATAGACAAGACAACCATTGAAATAGACAGGGCAAGACAAATAGACAAACAGACAAATAGATAGATGGACGGAGAGCGGCGGCCAAGAGTGGGTGGTGAGCGCAAGAGGAAGTACGAAGGGGGGGGGGGGGGGCGTAAGGGGTGTGGGGGGGTTAGACGCAGGGAAGAGGGGGGGGGGGGCAAATGGGGAGGAGAAAGAGAGGGAAGAGAGAAAGAAGGGAAAGAGAGAGACAGGGAGGAAAGGTTTGACGGGTGGGGAGGAAAGGAATAGGAGAAAAAAGATGAGGATGTGTAGATAGAATGCTTGCGTGTGTGTGTGTGTGAGAGAGTGAGAGAGAGAGAGATAGATAGATAGAGAGAGAGATAGAGAGATAGAGAGATAGATAGATAGATAGATAGATAGATAGATAGAGAGAGAGAGAGAGGGAAAGAGAGAGAGAGAGAGAGATAGGTAGAGATAGAGAGAGAGAAAGAGAGAGCATAGAAAGAAAAAAACAGAAAGAGAAAGAGAAAAAGAGAGGGAAAAAGCGAGTAAGAGAGAGAGAGATAGAGAGATAGAGAGATAGAGATAGATAGATAGATAGATAGATAGATAGATAGATAGATAGATAGATAGATAGAGAGAGAGAGAGAGAGAGAGAGAGAGAGAGAGAGAGAGAGAGATTGAGAGAGAGAGAGAGAGAGAGATAGAGAGAGAGGCTTAAAGAAGAAAACATATTCCGTGTTTAGGGTTGGAGGGGGGGAACGGGGTGTCTCTGTGTATGTGTGTGTCGGGGGGGAGGGAGGGAGGTAGGTTAGGAGTTGTAGGGGCGGGAGAGAAGGAGAGGGAGGAGGGGGAGGAGGAGGGAGAGAAGGAGGGGGAGGGGAGTTGTAGAGACACAGGAAGCACGAGTGTTGTTCGGAGGGAAAGAGGAAGAGGGAGAAATACAGAGTTTGTATTGGTTAGTTGTTAGGCATCGGAACACAGGAGTGACGGGGGGGGGGGGGGTTACAGTGGGGAAAGGAGGGAGGGTGGAAGGG
Organism: Penaeus japonicus; assembly: GCA_017312705.2. Lineage (NCBI taxonomy): Eukaryota > Metazoa > Arthropoda > Malacostraca > Decapoda > Penaeidae > Penaeus > Penaeus japonicus. The sequence goes on from BOPN01001030.1 coordinate 347,805, forward strand.
GGAGGTGGGAACAAGGAGGGGTAGTAGAGAGGGTGGGAGGATGGAGGGGTGGGAGGAGAAAGGGGTGGAGTACTGAGGAGGGAGAGGAATGGGGGAGGGAGCAGTAGAAGGGGTAGGGGAGGTGGAGGGAGGGAGGGGTGGAGGATTGAGGAGGGAGAGGAAGGGGGGAGGGAGCATTGGAAGGGGGTAAGGGGGAGGGAGAGGAATGGGGGAGGGAGAAGCGGAGGGAGGAGGGAGTGTAAAGGATTAAGGATGGAGGAGGGGTAAGGGAGAGGTCGAGGGATGAGGGAATGGGGGTTTGGGGGGTGGGAGGCGTAAAAAGAGGGGTGAGGGAGGAGGGAAAGGGAGGGGTGGCGGAAGGAGGGAAATGAGAGAGAGGGTGGAGGCCATAGAGATGGAGGGAGGCGGGGTAGAGGTGTGAGGAGGGAGAGAAATGGGGAAGGAAGCAGGAGAGCAGGGGAGCAGGGTTGGAGGGGTGGAGGGAGCAGGAAAGAAAAGGAGTGACTGGTGGAGGAATGAGGGAGGAAGGGAGGGAGGGAGTGGCGGAGAGAGAGAGAGAGAGAGAGAGAGAGGGTGTGACTGTTGGAGAAAAAGGGATAGAAGGAGAAAAGTTGAGGGAGCGAGGGAAAGGGTTGGAAAGGAAAAGGAGGGGAGTCGGTATGAAGGCTACGGGACTGGGGTTGGCAGGGAGGGGTAGTGTGGGGGGGGGATGGGAGGGAACGGTAAAATGAAGGAAGGGTTAGTGGGGGAGGAGGGAAGATTGAGCCGGAGCAGAGAGGAAGGGAGGGTAGGAAGGGGAGTTAGAAATGAGGAGAGAGAGAGAGAGAGAGAGAGAGAGAGAGAGAGAGAGAGAGAGAGAGAGAGAGAGAGAGAGAGAGAGAGAGAGAGAGAGAGAGAGAGAGAGAGAGAGAAGAGATAGATAGATAGATAGATAGATAGATAGATTGATAGATTGATAGAAAGATAGATAGATAGTTAGAGAGAGAGAGAGAGAGAGAGCAATAGAGAAAGCGCGAGAGAGAGAGCGAGGGAAGGGTTAGAAAAGAGGGGACAGGAGAGACAGAGAGATAGAGATAGGGACGAGTTAGACAGGAGGGGAGAGGGAGAAATTGCGGAGGGGAGGGGAGGGGGGGGGGTGAAGAGAAGAGGGGGAAAAGAGGGGTTGCAAGAGGTATATTGAAGAGTTGCTGTCTAGGGTTACCACAGATAGGGTGCGTGAGTTTGGTGGGGTAGGAGTAGGGGGTAGGGTGGGGGAGGGTATGTGATATGGGGGAGTGTTATAGAGTGTGTTACGTGTGTGTGGGGGGGGGGAGTATTTCTGTTCGTAGGATATTGAAGTTTGATAGATGGAAATGAAAGAGAAAGAGAGAGAGAGAAAGAGAGAGAGAGAGAGAGAGAGAGAGAGAGAGAGAGAGAGAGAGAGAGAGAGAGAGAGAGAGAGAGAGAGAGAGAGAGAGAGAGAGAGAGAGAGAGAGAGAGAGAGAGAGAGAGAGAGAGAGAGAGAGAGAGAGAGAAGAGAGAGAGAGCACGAGATAGATAGACAGATAGAGGCAGAGAAAGAAAGAAAGAAATAAAAGAAAGAAAGAAAAAAAGAAAGAGAAAAAGCGAATCCGCTGAACACTCATGCAAAAATAACATCCAGTGTGAGTTCGAAACAAGAGTAAAAAAAAAAAAAAAAAAAAGAAGATCGAATCAAAAAGATAAAAAAAAAAACGATAAAAAGGAAGTAGAGATATAGAGATAAAAAAAAAAAAAAATGCGAACATATATAAAAAAGGAAAAGAAAAACACAGCGTTGGGTTTTAGCAAAGTGCAGAGTTGTTGGTGTATGGAGGAGCGGGATTTTGACGTAGATAAATTGAATGGAGGATGAAAGTGTATACAGCATCCGAGTCG
>BOPN01001030.1:357200-360110 GCA_017312705.2 Penaeus japonicus
GAGCCCCCCCTCCCCCTCCCCCCTTCCCCCTTTCCCCCCGCGTGTTGTTTCGGAGAGGTTGCCGTTGGAGGTGTGCCATGCCTCTCTCGCGCGTCCCTGGGGTTTGGGGTGGGGTTGGAGGGGAGGGGGAGGGGCTGAGGAGGGGAGTGTAGGGGTGTGGGGGAGGGGGTGAGGAGGAGAGTGTAGGGGTGTGGGAGGGGAGAGGAGGGATGATGGGGAGTGAGGGGGTAAGAGGGGGAAGATGGGGAGTGAGGGGGTAAGAGGGGGGAAGATGGGGGGTGAGGAGGTAAGAGGGGGGAAGATGGGGAGTGTAGCGGTGTGGGGAGGTGAGAGGGGGGATGATGGGAAGTGAGGGGGAGGGGGGTAGTAAGAGGGGGGAAGGTGAGGGGGAGGGGAGGTAGTAAGAGGGGGGAAGGTGAGGGGAGTAGGGGGATGATGGTGATGGGGTAAAAGGGGGTTGATGGGGGGTAGGGGAAGTGAGGTGCCTGGAGTAGGGGAGTTAGGGTTGGGGGAGGTAGGAGGAGTAGGGAAGTAGGAGGGAGGAGGTGGGGAGGTAGTGAGGAAGGAAGAATGGGAAGGGGACGGGGGAGGGGAAGGAGGGAGAGAGAAATATTGGAGGAAGAGAGTGAGGGGTAAGGTTACGAAGGAGGGGTAGTATGGAAGAAAGAAAGGGTGAGGGAAGAGGTGGGAAGAGGAGAAGATAGGAAGCTGAGTAAGGCAGATAGGGAGGGAGGTAGTGAAGAAGGAAGGGGGAGAGGTAGAGCGGAAAGGGTGGGAGGGTATTAGAGGGGAAGATAGCGAGGGAGAGGTGGGTGAGGAATAGGGAGAGGTGTGGGAGGAATAGGGAGAGGTGGGTGAGGAATAGGGAGAGGTGGGTGAGGAATAGGGAGCGGTGGGGGAGGAAGAGAGGGAAGGAAGAATTGGTAGAGGCAGGTGGTTGAGGAGAAAGTGGGAAGAGAGATAAAGAAAAGATGATAGGTAGGGGAAGTAGGGAAACAGAAAGGAAAGTGGGAGAAAAGTAGCGAAAGAAGAGAAGTGACGTAGGAAGGGAGAAAAATAAGGAAAGACGTCTTAGTAAGGGAACGAAAGAGGTAGGAAAGAAGAGAGAGGGGAAAAAAAGAAAACAAATAGGATTAGAGATGAGGGTTTCACGGAGGGAGGGGAGGGGAAGGGAGGGGAAAGGGGAAGGAAGCTGGCTAAGGGAAAGGAAGGGGAAAGGCTGTGGGAAGGGGAATGTAGGCCTAGGATGTGGGTAAGGGGAGAGACGGAGGATGAGGGGAAAGAGGTTCGGAGATGGAGTGGGAGGGAGGATTGGCTCAGGGAGGAAAGTAATGTAATTCAACCTTGGGTGTAGAGTGATCATGCTGCTGTACCTGAGAGGAGGAGGAGGAGAGAGAGAGAGAGAGAGAGAGAGAGAGAGAGAGAGAGAGAGAGAGAGAGAGAGAGAGAGAGAGAGAGAGAGAGAGAGAGAGAGAGAGAGAGAGAGAAAGAGAGAAAGAGAGAGAGAGAGAAAGAGATAGATAGATAGATAGATAGATAGATAGATAGAGAGAGAGAGAGAGAGAGAGAGAGAGAGAGAGAGAGAGAGAGAGAGAGAGAGAGAGAGAGAGGGAGAGAGAGAGAGAGAGAGAGAGAGAGAGAGAGAAAGAGAGAGAAAAAAGAGAGATAAAGATAGAAGAAAAAAGAAAAGAAAAGAAAAAGAGAGATATATAGAGAGAAAAGAAGAATCATGAACTATTTCGAAGGGGCTATAGCAAAGATGAGAAAAGGATAAGGATAAGGATATGGATACGGATAAGGATAAGGATGAGAGAGAATAGAGGATCTCACACTTACCCTCCCTGGTCCAGAAAACAGCATGAGGATAGCGTAGTGGGTGGTGATGCGTTGTGCTTCACTCTAAGATACACACACCATGGGGAGAGAATGGGATGTTTCCCCTTTCTCTCCTTCGTGAGTTGAAGAGGGGAAGGATAGATAGAAAGAGAGGGAAGAGGGGAAAGATGAAGGGAAAGAGAGGGAAGAGGGGAAAGATGAAGGGAAAGAGAGGGATGAGGGGAGAAATGGAGGGAAAGACATGGGGGTGAAGAGAGGGGGAGGGGAAGAGAGGGAAGAGGGGAGAGATGGAGGGAAAGAGAGGGAAGAGGGGAGAAATGGTGGGGAAGGCATGGGGGTGAAGAGAGAAGAGGGGGGAAAGAGAGGGAAGAGGGGAAAGATGAAGGGAAAGAAAGGGAAGAGGGGAGAAATGGAGGGAAAGGCAGGGGGGTGAAGAGAGAGGTAAGGGAAGAGAGGGAAGAAGGAAGAGGGGAGAGATGGAGGGAAAAAGAGGGAGGGAAAGAGGTAAGAGGTGAGAGATGTAGGGAAAGAGAGGGAAGAGGGCAGAGATGGAGGGATAAGGTGGAAAGACGGGGAGAGATAAAAAAAAAAAAAAATGGAAGAAGAATGCGTGAAACCGAGCAATAGATAAATAGATAGAGAGAAAGAAAGAAGGAAAGAAAAAAAAGAGAAGGAAAGATTAGTAAATAGATAGATAGATCGACAGATAGATGAATGAAAAGAGAGAGAGAGGGAAGGAGAGAGAGAAAAATAAAGATAGATAGACAGATGATAGATAGATAGATAGATAAAGATAAACAGACAGAAAGATAGATAGAGAGAGAGAGAGAGAGAGAGAGAGTTAGCGAAGCAGAAGAGACAAAAAGAGAGATAATGACCGAAAGAACTCGAAGGAGCGAAAGATAGATAGAGAGAAAGAGAGGGGAATAAGCCCGGTTGGGAGGGGGAGAAGGGGAGGAGGGGGAGGGGGAGGGGGCCAGGCACTAAAGGCAGAATTCCAGCACACAGCATCCAAGCCTCATTGAGTAGAGGGGGAGATAGAGGGAGGGAGGGGAGGGGAAGGGAGGGGAGGGG
>BOPN01001031.1:10000-12500 GCA_017312705.2 Penaeus japonicus
GATACAATTTTTTTTTATATCAACTAAATATATATCAACTAAATAGTGATAAAAATAAAACTATATACGTATAATTGACTTCAATAAAACCTTATTTGGCCTAATTTTAATCCGTTGGTGAAATGGTGATGCTCAAACTACAAGTTAACCAACGGCTTGTTACTTAGAAAATGACAAAAGAATAGTTGGACTGATGAGATAAATTCGAGGATGGTGGCGAAAGCGAAAGCGAAAAGGATTTTGAAACTGGTTTGACAAATGTTTGAATGTAGTGTAATTATAGCACTTTATATATGTATTTTCATGTTTGTTATATAATCCTCTTGTATTTAGTAATACTGTGTCTCAGGAATAAGACCATGAGAAATTATGACGAGGAAAGTATCACGAACTTGAAGTTGGATTTGAAGTTTATCAATTATATCATCTGTCACATTTTGTCACAACATTTAATGGTATTAATAAATAAAGTGGGTTTGTATATTTACTGTACCATTGATCTACCAATCAGTAAATCAGTTATTCTATCAGTTAATCAACCAATCCAGTCATAAACATTTTTTTTTCTCAGAGAGAGAGAGAGAGACAGAGACAGAGAATTGAAGAAAGAAAGAGAAAGAAGGAAGAACCCAATCACCGATTACTTTCACCTCCATTCATATCATATTTCACAACAAACTCAAGCAGACAAACCAACCTAGTTACCAAGCGTCTCGCGCAGAGCCCGAAGAATCCTGAACGCAGCTGAACATATTAACATTACCTGCCATTATGACGTCATGGCCTCCCTAATCATCGTTTACGTCCGTCGTTAGAGTCCGGCAGCTCGTTTGTTCACAGATTATTTTTAGTTGCAACTGCTACTTGGCCAAATATTCATAGAAGGTAACAGAGGGGGCTTTAGGAACTCGAGGGGGCAACTGTGCACTGTGCACTGTTGTCAAGATTGGTAATATCCGGCTTGCACAGACTTAACAGGCCCTTTCGCTTACTCCTGGAGATGCAAAGTGAATTTCGAATCTGCTGTTGCATGGTGCAGTAAATCGTTTGTTTGTTTGTATTTTACCAGCATGGTGAGGTTTTTTCTCATTTTCCATTGATTATGATGATAACTATAGTAGCAGAAGTAGTTGTAATATTAGTAGTTAATAATAATAATAGTAACTATCGTAGCAGTAGTAGTGATAATGTAGTAGTAATTGTATTGACATTTATCTTTCTTCTTGTCTCTCTAACCATCTCCTCTGTATAAGTCTTCACTTATCCATGGCTACGACAGATTCCTCTCCAATAATAAAACAAAAAAAAATCTTATAGTGTTTTATCACTCGTTTAAACAAACAGTGATAACAGCGATCTCCATATTTGAATTTTCTGTCTCACTTTTTAACTGTCTCTCACTTCCCGGCTCTTCTTGGCTTCTATTTTTTTTTACGTTTATCTTCTGTCTCTATTTTTCCTCTCTCTCTCTCTCTCTCTCGCTCTCTCTCTCTATCTCTCTCTCTCTCTCTCTCTCTCTCTCTCTCTCTCTCTCTCTCTCTCTCTCTCTCTCTCCTCTCCCTCTCTCTCTCTCTCTCTCTCTCTCTCTCTCTCTCTCTCTCTCTCTCTCTCTCTCTCTCTCTCTCTCTCTCTCCCTCTCTCTCTCTCTCTCTCTCTCTCTCTCTCTCTCTCTCTCTCCCTCTCTCTCTCTCTCTCTCTCTCTCTCTCTCTCTCTCTCTCTCTCTCTCAAATGAATATTGTCTTTCCCTTTTTCTCGAAGCTATGCGACTTCAAGAAAACTTATAATTTGCCTAATTGGTAGACTCCTATCTTTATCTTCTGTCTCTATTTTTCCTCTCTCTCTCTCTCTCTCTCTCTCTCTCTCTCTCTCTCTATCTATCTATCTATCTATCTCTCTCCCTCTCTCTCTCTCTCTCTCTCTCTCTCTCTCGCTCTCTCTCTCTCTCTCTCTCTCTCTCTCTCTCTCTCTCTCTCTCTCTCTCTCTCAAATGAATATTGTCACCTTTTTCTCGAAGCTATGCGACTTCAAGAAAACTTATAATTTGCCTAATTGGTAGACTCCTATCTTTATCTTCTGTCTCTATTTTTCCTCTCTCTCTCTCTCTCTCTCTCTCTCTCTCTCTCTCTCTCTCTCTCTCTATCTATCTATCTATCTATCTCTCTCCCTCTCTCTCTCTCTCTCTCTCTCTCTCTCTCTCTCTCTCTCTCTCTCTCTCTCTCTCTCTCTCTCTCAAATGAATATTGTCTTTCCCTTTTTCTCGAAGCTATGCGACTTCAAGAAAACTTATGATTTGCCTAATTGGTAGACTCATACCAATCAAAATAAATTTAAAAGGAATCCTAAGACAATAGATCTGGAAGTAGAAATTTTTAATATATTACCAGATGAGAAAAAAGGAGGAGGGAAGTGAGGAAAGCAGGAAGAAAGGGAAAGAGGAAAAGGGTCAAAGGGGGGGATGGGAAGTGAGAGAGATTAAGCGAGGGAGGAGGAAGGGAGAGA
>BOPN01001031.1:20000-25000 GCA_017312705.2 Penaeus japonicus
TGTTTCTTGGACATGCTTCCATACATGTCAGACCATGGCACATAAGTGACAGAACTGATATATTCGGACATCAATTAACGTATTCATTTCCTGTCCTGTTTTTCATTAGATCCAATAGTGCAAATCACCATCAAGGTGAACACTGCATGTACCCGATAGAGTAACAAATAACAAGTCACTTCTCAGTTGAAAATTTTTAACATAGAAGATATTTGGTGACAATGTCAAGCGATCATTATTAAGTCAACAATTATTCATCATAAATATTCTGGCAAGGTATCCAGTACGGAATCCAGTAAAATATGAAATCGCCAGAAAGATCTACAAGAGCGCTGTAGTTCGCAGAGACAAAGGGCAACCAGTGGCACTTGGCATCTGATGGATTCGAGCGCTCGAGGCAGTTCGGAGCGCACAGCTCAAGCGAGAGGAAGCATCTGTTGCAAATCAAACACGAAGTGTAACTGGTTGGTATTTGCAATGATATATATATATTTTTTTTTATTTATTTATTTTTTTTTTTTTAATGTGTTACGAGAGGAAGCATCTGTAAATCAAACACGAAATGTAACTGGTTGAAATATATTTATATATATATTATATATATATATATATATATATATATATATATATATATATATATATATACATATATATATATATATTTTTTTTTTTTTTATGTGTGACGGATATGTCAAAGATGAAAAGCGTTTTAGAGCTGATCTGCCTAACGATCAAGTGTCCTGTTTACCTCGCTAGTGGTTGGCACTAACGAAAATTAACCACAATTTCTATTTATTGTATTTTGAGTAGCAGCAACAAGAGAAAAAAAAAAGAAAACGCAAAAATAGTTGTACAACTTATTTCCAACTTTTTTGACGCAGAGACGAAATTTGCCGAAGGAAAAAGAATTAATCAAACCAGTTAATTAGGCAGAAATATCAATACCTAATTTAGCATAAGGTGATCATTTTCCTAGTTGCAGAATTATGCTCATTCGTATGCCTTGCCTTACATTTGCTGACTTACTTTCCATCTGCATATGTTAGGGATAAAAAAAAATATTTGATTCGTTCAGCGCGTTTTTTGGAACTTTCTCTCTTTCGGTTTCTCTTGCTTTGACTTTATTTATAAATAGGTAGATTGATTGATAAGAGATACATGGATTGGTGGTCTGATTGATAGATAGATAGAGATATATAGATAAATAGATTAATTGATAGAGATACATAGATAAATAGATTGATTGATAGAGATACATAGATAAATAGATTAATTGATAGAGATACATAGATAAATAGATTGATTGGTTGATATACAGATAGATAGATAACTCGGGAGATAGGATGATAAATTGATTGATAATTAGATAGATAAATTTATAGAATGATTGACGGATGTATAGATAAATAGACAGATCGATCGCTCGATAGATGAATAAGTAGAATGATTGATGACTAGACAAAGAGACAGACAGATAGATAGCTGACTATATTGAGTAATAGATAATATATAGATTGCTAGATAAATAGAGAGACTGATAGATCTCTCTATGTACGTACAAGTCCGTGGGTGTTCTAAGATAATCCACGGCCGTATTCTGTCGTGTGTGTGGGCGCTGACACACCTCGCTTCACGGGTGTACAAAAGAGTCGAGCATCGTGAATAGCGTGTTGATTCATCTGGAGTTCGTATCGAGCTGTACTCCGGAACTTCGACTCTGAGGAAGATGATATTTGTGGCGAGATGCTCTTATAATGCACGGGAAGATCATTTGAATATCTGAGTCGTAGTTTTCGAACTGTGGATGTGTGTGTGTGTGTGTGTGGGTTTGTGTGTGTGTGTGTGTGTGAGAGAGAGAGAGATAGAGAGAGAGAGTGTGTGTGTGTGTGTGTGTTTGTGAGAGAGACAGAGAGAACGTGTGGATGTGTTTGTGTGTGAGAGAGAGAGAGAGGGAGAGAGATAGTAAGTGTGTACGTATGAGAGAGAGTGTGTGTATGTGTTTGTGTCTATGAAAGACAGAGAGACTGTGTGTGTAAGAGAGAGATTGAGTGTTTATGTGTGTACCTCTCCGTGCGTGTTTAAATCTTCCCTCTTTCTCGCATCCCCAAATCTACCCTCGCTGTCTCCTCTCTCACCACATCCCCCCCCCTCCCCCTTATCTCCCATCACCCTCGTCTTGAGCTCCCCCTCCTCCCTGCATTAATAATCGTGTTTACATACATAGTGCAGGTGGTTAATATCACACGCGTATGATTCCAGAGTTTTTATTCAGCGAGGTCAGGGTGCGATGCGCTGAGTGGAAGGTGAATATACAAGACGCGTGTGGTGACCCAGATGGGGAAAGACGGCTGGGGAGTCGGCTTCAGAATCAGGACTTGTGAGGACATGTGTACCGACCTCATGGAAGCCTGGACACTCCTTGGCAGTGGCAGATCAGACTGGCTTGAGTGCGAGTCGGCGGTGGAGTGAGTGAATGGATTTAGGTCTCCGTTTCATCTTGATCTGCTGGAGGGCGGCGGGGACAGGCTCGGCAAGCGTGCGGCCAGACGACGTGGTCTGATCTCTCTCTCTCTCTCTCGCGCTTTCTTTTGCTTTCTGTCTCTCTCTCTCTCTCTCTCTCTCTTTGTCTCTCTCTCTCTCTCTTTGTCTCTCTCTCTCACTCTCTTTGTCTCTCTCTCTCTCTCTCACTTTCTCTCTCTCTCTCTCTCTCTCTCTCTCTCCCTCGCTCTCTCTCTCTCTCTCTCTCTCTCTCTCTCTCTCTCTCTCTCTCTCTCTCTCTCTCTCTCTCTCTCTCTCTCTCTCTCTCTCTCTCTCTCTCTCTCTCTGTCTCTCTCTCTCTCTCTCTCACTTTCTTTTTGCTCTCTCTCTCTCTCTCTCGCCCTCTCTCTCTCTCTCTCTCTCTCTATCCGTGTGTGTGTGTGTATATGTGTGAGGGTTGCCTTAGTCTATCATAACAGACAACCCAGCACAAAATAGGGGGTGATGTCAGACACAGGGTTTGAACGTTACAGGTTTATTCCATAACGCAGATAGTCTGACGTTATGGTGCACGAAAGATATATTCACTACAGCACAAGGGTCACAGCAATAAACAATATCACAACACGTGTAAACAAGCGGAGAAATCAGGCGTCAGTGGAGCAGAGTCGATCCCGGTCTGTCGGTATTTTCCAAACATCCTGCTTATATGGAATGGGTTCGCATTCGACGTCCCCAAAGGTGGTAATGTGGACAGGTAGTCTGGAATGTAGGAGGCGTGGCAATCGAGGAATTAAGCTCGTTCTGAGGGTCTAAGGTACTTGGAAAGGCAGCCATGAGTAAGTCACCCATCACTCAAAGTTAACCTGACCTGACCTCGCGGTTACTCACTAGTTACTAGTACGAAAATGAATATATTTGTATATGGATCTATTGCTGTAATTAATATCTTATATAAGCATAATATATAATTCAATATCATTCTCACAACGCTCGGCCACCTACTGACCAAGTCGTCCTCGACTTGCAAAGATATATAGCATAAGAATATTGGGCATCCTGGACAAAAGTGCAAAAACAAGGAATAAGCGAAATAGTATACGCGTTTTACTAAAACCCTCTTTCAATGTAGTATGAAGATTCAACACCCCGAGTAGACAAACATCTTGATTGTGCAACGAAACCCACGCGGTTGCGAAGGCGCGCTGGTCCTCAAGATGGCGGGACATCAGGGTTGACAAGGCTGGTTTGCCAAGCCGTTCTGATGGAATCGTCTTCAACTTGCAGACCTGGAATGAAGTCACAGAGTAGTGCCCGATACATACATAGCAAGTACTGTGATTGGCAGTGCCAAAATAGTAGGGTGGGAGGTAGAGATATATAGATAGTGCGTATATATAGATATATTAAAATATTATGTAGACATAACTGAAGTAATGATGATTAACTTAACTTGCTTGGTTATTTCTGCGTCACGTCGACAGATGATGCGGCATGTAGTATAACCAACACATTCGACAGGAAATATGTAGATAGCAGCTGGAATAAACTTGATAAAGAAAATTATTGAACATATGCAGGGAAGATGAAAACATATTACCAATACAATGTCAAGATAATTCAAATCACGTGGCCTTGGCTGTAGTAGTTCTGAAAAATGAAGAATAAATATACTACATATAAAGTAGATAAAGGGCATACGAAGTTCGATTTCGGAGAACGCACATGATGTTTTGAATTGTGATGAGAGGCCTGGAATAAGAGTTAAATACCAGTGTAAGAAGAAACAAAATCACAAAATAAAAGGAATTCGTTGCTCATGTCCGACATTCTAAGAAATTTGAAAGTAAAAGAATTAAACTTAGCATTGACATGAGAAATTTTATAATGACTGATATGACCGTGATAGGTCGTTACCTTACCCGAGAATGAGTTCTCCAAGGGAGGCGCGGCTGCTTGGCCGAAAAACGTCGCCGTGCTGGCGGTATCTCTCCTTCTTTTCGTGACCGTACGCTGGGTCAATTTGCTGCAGGGAGCAATACTCATGGCTCTGTTAGCCGAAAATCTGCCGGAGCTGCGCCGGGCGAATCCGTACTCGCGGTACGTCGAAGTGGACCGTATTACAGGTCGGTACATCAGACGTCTTCTCGTGAGACCGTCGTGGCTCTCTCAGCCAAACATCAGGGCAGGCCCGGAATAACTAAAAATAATTGACCGATCTGGCGGTCCATGAGATGAATGAAAAAAAAAGAAGGAAGCACCCGAGTCTCATCCTTGTGGAGGAGGGCTGTGGTAGGCCGAGACTGGGTAAATGTGATGAAAACCGAATCTAGTCCTCAAAGTGGTTAATTTTCTTAACAGAGGAGATGCTAATAAGCCAAGATTGGTAAACATAATGAATGAGTGCATGAAAGTTAAAACGAAATCCAGAAGCATTATCAATACCTAGAGTTTTTAGTCATCAACATAAAAATCAATCAGATAGGTGATTGGGAGAGGAGGGATTAGTAGGGAGATGAGTT
>BOPN01001031.1:60000-67500 GCA_017312705.2 Penaeus japonicus
AAAAAAGGTAAAAAGGACAGAGAAACAGTAGACAGAAGGTGATCAAAAGACAAGGAACGCGGAGATGAGAAGGAAAATTCGTTAGTCGCTTCGCTGTCTTTTCCTCCCTTGGGACAGAAGTTCTAGAATAACTTTCAAGTACGCGGAGGTGTCTCGTGAACGACTACGTAATGGGCAAATTGAATGAAGAGGAGATAAAGTTTTTTTTCTATTTCTTTTCGTCTATTTTTGTGTATATGTTTGTGTCTTTCTGCTCTTTTGTTGGGTCGCTTTCTTACTCCATCTCCATCTCTCTCTCTCTCTCTCTCTCTCTCTCTCTCTCTCTCTCTCTCTCTCTCTCTCTCTCTCTCTCTCTCTCTCTATTTCTCTCTTTTGTTACTCCGTCGCTCTGGTTGAAATATAGTGTGACGCTCTCGGGAACATTTAAATGTACCCTTTTGACACTTAACCTCCAGCTCGACCTTTTGCGCGATATTTTTACGTTCTCTCTCTCTCGCTCTCTCTCTTTCTCTATCTATCTATCTCTTACTCTCTCTCTCTCTTTCTCTCTCTCTCTTACTCTCTCTCTCTTACTCTCTCTCTCTTACTCTCTCTCTCTTACTCTCTCTCTTTCTCTCTCTCTCTCTTTCTTTATCTATCTATCTATCAATCTCTTACTCTCTCTCTCTCTCTCTCTCTCTCTTTCTCTCTCCTTCTCTCTCTCTTACTCTCACTCTCTTTTCCTTTCTTTCTTTTCTTCTTTTTCTCTCTATCTATCTATCTATCTATCTTTCTCTCTCTCTCTCTCTCTCTCTCTCTCTCTCTCTCTCTCTCTCTCTCTCTCGTTCTCTTTCTCTGTAAGTATCTATCTATCTCTATCTCTACCTTTCTCTCTCTCTTTCTCATTCTCTTACTTTTTCCATACTCTCTCTCTCTCTCTCTCTCTTTTCATTTCCTCAATTTCTCCAATATTGAACTGGAGTGCTATATGAATTCACTTTAAAACTGAAAGAAGTCTCTTCAAAAAGAGGTCTCTTGAATAAGAAGTCTCTCTCGAGAGAAGTCTTTTGAGAAAGAAGTCTCTTGAGAAAGAAGTCTCTTAATAAAAGGAGTCTCTTGAGAAAGAAGTCTCTTGAGAAAGAAGTCTCTTGAGAAAGAAGTCTCTTGAGAAAGAAGTCTCTTGAGAAAGAAGTCTCTTGAGAAAGAAGTCTCACTTGAAGAAATCTGTGAAAGAAGTCTCTTGAGAAGAAGTCTCTTGAAAGAAGTCTGTGAGAAAGAAGTCTCTTTGAAGAAAGTCTCTTGAGAAAGAAGTCTCTTGAGAAGAAAATCTCCTTGAAAGAAGTCTCTTGAAAAGAAATCTCATGAGAAAGAAGTATCTGCTGGAAGAAGAAGTCTCTGAAAGAAGTTTCTTAATAAAAAAGGAGTCTCTTGAGAAGAAATCTCATGAGAAAGAAGTCTCTTTGAAGAGATCTCTTGAAAGTCTCTTGAGAAAGAAGCTCTTGAAAGAAGTCTCTTGAAAGAAGTCTCTTGAGAAGAAGTCTCATGAGAAAAGGGATCTTGAAAGAAATCTCTTAATAAAGAAGTCTCTTGAAAAGAAGTCTCATGAGAAAAGGGAGTCTCTTGAGAAAGAAGTTTCTTAATAAAAGGAGTCTCATGAGAAAGAAATCTCATGAGAAAGAAGTCGCTGGAGAAAGAAGTCTCTTGAGAAAGAAGTTTCTTGAGAAAGAAGTCTCTTGAGAAAGAAGTCTCTTGAGAAAGAAGTCTCTTGAGAAAGAAATCTCATGAGAAAGAAGTCTCTTGAGAAAGAAGTCTCATGAGAAAGAAGTCTCTTGAGAAAGAAGTCTGCTTGAAAGAAGTCTCTTGAAAGTCTCTTGAGAAAGAAGTCTCTTGAGAAAGAAGTCTCTTGAGAAAGAAGTTTCTTAATAAAAGGAGTCTCTGAGAAGAATCTCATGAGAAAGAAGTCTCTTGAGAAAGAAGTCTCTTAATAAAAGGAGTCTCTCGAGAAAGAAATCTCATGAGAAAGAAGTCTCTTGAGAAAGAGGGATCTCTTGAAAAGAAGTCTCATGAAAGAAGTCTCTTGAGAAGAAGTTTCTTAATAAAAGGAATCTTGAGAAAGAAATCTCCTTGAGAGAAAGAAGTCTCTTGAGAAAGAAGTGCTTGAGAAAGAAGTCTACTGAGAAAGTCTCTTGAGAAAGAAGTCTCTTGAGAAAGAAGTCTCATGAGAAAGAAGTCTCTTGAGAAAGAAATCTCTTAATAAAAGAAGTCTCTTGAGAAAGAAGTCTCATGAGAAAGAAGTCTCTTGAGAAAGAAGTTTCTTAATAAAAGGAGTCTCATGAGAAAGAAATCTCATGAGAAAGAAGTCGCTGGAGAAGAAGTCTCTTGAAAAGTTTCTTAATAAAGAGGTCTCTTGAGAAGAAATCTCATGAAAGAAGTCTCTTGAAAGGAGTCTCATAGAAAAGAAGTCTCTTGAAAAAGAAGTCTCTTGAGAAAGAAGTCTCTTGAGAAAGAAGTCTCTTGAGAAAGAAGTCTCTTGAGAAAGAAGTCTCTTGAGAAAGAGACATAATAGAAGGTCTCTTGAAAGAAATCTCATGAGAAAGAAGTCTCTTGAGAAAGAAGTCTCTTGAGAAAGAAGTCTCTTGAGAAAGAAATCTCATGAGAAAGAGAGTCTCTTGTGAAAAGAAGTCTCTTGAGAAAGAAGTCTCGTGAAAGGAAATCTCATGAGAAAGAAGTCTCTCGAGAAGAAGTCTTAATAAAAGGAGTCTCTTGAGAAAGTCTCTCCCGAGAAAGAAGTCTCACTTGAAAGAAGTCTCTTGAAAGAAGTCTACTTGAAAGAAATCTCATGAGAAAGAAGTCTCTTGAGAAAGAAGTCTCATGAGAAAGAAGTCTCTTGAGAAAGAAGTCTCTTGAGAAAGAAGTCTCTTGAGAAAGAAGTCTCATGAGAAAGAAGTCTCTTGAGAAAGAAGTCTCTTGAGAAAGAAGTCTCTTGAGAAAGAAGTCTCTTGAGAAAGAAATCTCATGAGAAAGAAGTCGCTGGAGAAAGAAGTCTCTTGAGAAAGAAGTTTCTTAATAAAAGGAGTCTCTTGAGAAAGAAATCTCATGAGAAAGAAGTCTCTTGAGAAAGAAGTCTCTTGAGAAAGAAGTCTCTTGAGAAAGAAGTCTCTTGAGAAAGAAGTCTCTTGAGAAAGAAGTTTCTTAATAAAAGGAGTCTCTTGAGAAAGAAATCTCATGAGAAAGAAGTCTCTTGAGAAAGAAGTCTCTTGAGAAAGAAGTCTCTTGAGAAAGAAGTCTCTTGAGAAAGAAGTCTCTTGAGAAAGAAGTCTCTTGAGAAAGAAGTCTCTTGAGAAAGAAATCTCATGAGAAAGAAGTCTCTTGAGAAAGAAGTCTCATGAGAAAGAAGTCTCTTGAGAAAGAAGTCTCTTGAGAAAGAAGTCTCTTGAGAAAGAAGTCTCTTGAGAAAGAAGTCTCATGAGAAAGAAGTCTCTTGAGAAAGAAGTCTCTTGAGAAAGAAGTCTCTTGAGAAAGAAGTCTCTTGAGAAAGAAGTCTCTTGAGAAAGAAGTCTCTTGAGAAAGAAATCTCATGAGAAAGAAGTCTCTTGAGAAAGAAGTCTCTTGAGAAAGAAGTCTCATGAGAAAGAAGTCTCTTGAGAAAGAAATCTCATGAGAAAGAAGTCTCTTGAGAAAGAAGTCTCTTGAGAAAGAAGTCTCATGAGAAAGAAGTCTCTCGAGAAAGAAGTCTCTTAATAAAAGGAGTCTCTCGAGAAAGAAATCTCATGAGAAAGAAGTCTCTCGAGAAAGAAGTCTCTTAATAAAAGGAGTCTCTCGAGAAAGAAATCTCATGAGAAAGAAGTGTCTCGAGAAAGAAGTCTGATCACTACAGCGAGGTAAGAGCGGCCAAGCGATCGTCGTGGTAACCAAAACAAGAAAGAGCTCTGACGTCATTCCCAGGAATTGAGAGAACCCTGTAGGAGAGCCGCGGGTATTGAGAAGACACGGCAATACTTATGTTTACTACACTTAAGATGGGGTAGAGAGGCTATATTGAGGAGAAGATTATCCTGCTTTTTCCACTCTCTCCATTCTACGAAGTCTTAAGAACGAGTCTCGTCTCCCGTGGATAAGAGCTTTGGCTGAAGGATTGTTTATGGTAGGATTAGACATCGACAAAAATACCCCTTCATCATCATTCTCATCCTCCTCCTCCTCCTTCTCCTCCTCCTCTTCCTCCTTCTCCTGCTGTAGCACATCCTCCTCCTTCTCATTTTCCTCGTCCCTTGGTTTTCTGAAATAATACCGGTACGGCTTATACTGGTACAAGTCACGATACCGATAATACCGGTATATTTCCTCAAGACACTGGTATTACTGAAAACGGTATTTCCTTTTTAAGTAGAAAAAATTCCCTTTGTCTAATACTACGCTCCTCGCATCATTCCTCACCCAAGAATTCTATTTCGCTTCATTCCTCACCTCAGAATTTTTCTTTGCTTCATTCCTCACCCAAGAATTCTACTTCGCTTCATTCCTCACCCCAGAATTCTTCTTCGCTTCATTCCTCATCCAAGAATTCTTCTTTACTTCATTCCTCACCCCAGATTTTTTTTTTTTTTTTTTTTTTGCTTCATTCCTCACCTCAGAATTCCTCTTTGCTTCATTCCTCTCATCGGTATCCTTCTTCGCTTCATTTCTCACCTCGACAACTTTTTTACTTCATTCCTCACCTCAGCATCTTTCTTCGTCTTTCAGTCCAAGTTCTCCTCACCGTACGCCCTCTGCTTCCTCTGTTACCCATCCTGCCTTTTCCCTCTCCCTTTTTTCGCGTCCCCACAACTTTGTCCTCATTCATCCCCTCATTATCCACCGCCTTTATCGTGTCTCCACTACCTTGTCCTCATTCATTCCTTCATCATCCACATTCTCCTTCTCCTTTTACCGGGTCCTGGTCCTTCTCATTCTCCCCTTATCCTCCACCATCTCCTTCTCCTTTTACCGGGTCCTTCTCATTCTCCCCTTATCACTCCCCATCGCCATCACATCGGCACCCATTGCACATTCCACCGCCAATTCAACCCTCATTTTGTTTCATTGCAAGGGAGACCTGGAAGAGGACTGCACAGCTCTGACGAGGGATAAAGGTGAGTCAAAATAGTGCTCTTCCACATTCAATTGCAAAGAACAAAGCGTATTATTGAGATTTTCTGTTGGCCTTTAAAGCACATTAAACTTCCTCCACCTGTTTTGATCTGTATCACATACTGTTTAAGTTTAGATTTCTATGGGTTAATCTAGTCATATTTACTGTACTGTAAAAAATTGAATAAACAAATAAATAAATAAAAAATAGCGGTATACTGAAGGGTATCTAATACCGGTAATGCCGATAATACCGAATCTTAAATACCGATATTCGGGTTTACCGATTTCCAATGCACATCCCTAGATTAGACTAAAACGCGTCAGAGTGTGAAAACGGCGCGCTCCTTTCCGTGCCTCATGAACTGGTGTACGTTAGTTGTTTACATCTTTTTCCTTCTTCTTTATATATGCAAATGTCTCTCACTTTCTGTTTCTCTCTGTTTGCCTTCTCTCTCTCTCTCTTTCTCTCTCTCTCATTCTCTCTCTCTCTCTCTCTCTCTCTCTCTCTCTCTCTCTCTCTCTCTCTCACTCTCTCTCTCTCTCTCTCTCTCTCTCTCTCTCTCTCTCTCTCTCTCTCTCTCTCTCTCTCTCTCTCTCTCTCTCTCTCTCTCTCTCTCACTCTCTCTCTCTCTCTCCCTCTCTCTCTCTCTCTCTCTCTCTCTCTCTCTCTCTCTCTCTCTCTCTCTCTCTCTCTCTCACTCTCTCTCTCTCTCTCTCTCTCTCTCTCTCTCTCTCTCTCTCTCTCTCTCTCTCTCTCTCTCTCTCTCTCTCTCTCTCTCTCTCTCTCTCTCTCTCTCTCTCTCTCTCTCTCTCTCTCTCTCACTCTCTCTCTTTCTCTCACTCTCTCTCTCTCTCTCTCTCTCTCTCTCTCTCTCTCTCTCTCTCTCTCTCTCTCTCTCTCTCTCTCTCTCTCTCTCTCTCTCTCTCTCTCTCTCTCTCATTCTTCTCTCTCTCTCTCTCTCTCTCTCTCGTTCTCTCTCATTCTCCCTCTCTCCCTCTCATTCTCCCTCTCTCTCTCTCTCTCTCTCTCTCTCTCTCTCTCTCTCTCTCTCTCTCTCTACCCTCTCTCTCTCTCTCTCTCTCTCTCTCTCTCTCTCTCTCTCTCTCTCTCTCTCTCTCTTTCTCTCATTCTCTCTCTCTCTCTCTCTCTCTCTCTCTCTCTCTCTCTCTCTCTCTCTCTCTCTCTCTCTCTCTCTCTCTCTCTCTCTCTCTCTCTCTCTCTCTCTCTCTCTCTCTCTCTCTCTCTCTCTCTCTCTCTCTCTCTCTCTCTCTCTCTCTCTCTCTCTCTCTCTCTCTCTCTCTCATTCTCCCTCTCTCTCTCTCTCTCTCTCTCTCTCTCTCTCTCTCTCTCTCTCTCTCTCTCTCTCTCTCTCTCTCTCTCTCTCTCTCTCTCTCTCTCTCTCTCTCTCTCTCTCTCTCTCCCTCTCTCTCTCTCTCTCTCCCTCTCTCTCTCTCATTCTCTCCCTCTCTCTCATTCTCTCTCTCTCTCTCTCTCTCTCTCTCTCTCTCTCTCTCTCTCTCTCTCTCTCTCTCTCTCTCTTTCTCTCTCTCTCCCTCTCTCTCATTTCTGAGAGAGAAAAAAAGGATAAGATAAAAAGCCAAAGAAAACTAAACACATTGAAAAATACTATAGATTACTCACTATCATTTTCGCTGATATTCTAATTAAGAGGAATATCAGTACATAATATCTAAACAATGTCGTTTTCTCTCTCTCTCTCTCTCTCTCTCTCTCTCTCTCTCTCTCTCTCTCTCTCTCTCTCTCTCTCTCTCTCTCTCTCTCTCTCTCTATCATGCATATTCGCATGGATATACACAAGCCATCTCAACAAAATATTCCATACCTCTCGCTTCTTTTTCTGCCAGTTCGCCTCATCTTTTCCTCACAATGTTGATATCTTCAGTGCCTCCTTCCGACCTCCTTGCCAGCATCCCCTCAGGACTGATTTCCTGAAGGCCCGTGTTTGCGTCAGCTGTTTAGGGAGATCACGGCATCTTTTACATTTGCTTCATTTGCATATGCGAGAGGTTTTATGAAATAATTTCCCTCGAGCGTGTGAGTGTGGATGGTTAGTTTGGTGGAGAGAAAATTCGTGGAATCTTTCTTGTATAACAACTTACGACGAAAACACCAACGAGTGCTTGCTTGTGAATTATTGTGTTGGGGGGAACTTAGTGGTGTGAGTACAGCTTGTGGTCGATCACGTTAAGAAGAGTGAAATGATATGACGTTTATGAAATTTTATGGTTTGGATTTACTGTAGATATTTGGTAGTGTTCTTTCTTGTCTTGTTATAGTACGTTTCACACTGATAGGAAGATATTAATATTGACCTGAATGCCTTTTTGGTGTCTCTCCTTAGGGGCCTTATTTCATATAAGAAATTT
>BOPN01001031.1:75000-80000 GCA_017312705.2 Penaeus japonicus
ATTTCATAAGTATGCATATGGACAAGAAATAACTTGCACCACCTTGTAGAGTAAAAGAAAAAAGTATCATGGTGAGTTGCGTTAGATAGAATATACTGAGACGGTCCTCAGTTCAAATTGTATTATACAGCCTATTGTATTATACATTCAACGCAATGTTCACAATTATAGCCATCGAATACTTTGTCACATCTGTGCATATATCTTTTTCCTCACCCTGTTAGGTTAGTGTAGTTATTTAAGGAAATGGGCTTCATACGAAATATTTATATTTATTTTTTTCAAACTATTATGACTATTATTGTGACTATTATCATCTTTTGCATGAAAACCACTTACATAGCCCGCATTTACTTTGAGAGATAGAACATGATTACAAAATCTATAAAATGAAACAGAATTCGTTTTCTCTTTTCTCAAGATTTGAATTCAGGTAAGATTTAAGAAATAAAATATTTCCGGACACGCGAGCAGCTATCAGCGATCGAGCCACTGTAAATAGGTAGATTAAAACTAAAAATTACCCACTTCCGATTTCAATGCCGACCATATAACGACCCCTTCTTTGCTTGGTACTTTAAATAAATTTCTCAGTGGCTATAAAAGCGATTCACTTTTCTGTTCTACGCCATATAAACTACAGGATGCGTGTACCTTTAAATATCAATTATGAAGGAACACAATACATATAATGCTGCAGTATTACTAACAGTGTACATCATTTTTATTGTTGTTCTTATTGTTATCATTGTGTTTATTATATGTTAATTTCTTTTCAAATTACTATAGTTTCAAATGACGTTTTCTGCATCTAGCGAATATCTTCCACCAATCAGGACTCGGGAACAGTTGCCACATAGTGAATACAGACACCGTGACATGTAGTGTACGGGTAAACGGCAGCCTTGGTATAACGAGTTTAAATCACCCATTGCGGACCGGGGTTAGATTCGCTTGCCTAGTCTCCAGGATGGGTTTTATTTTGCCCAGTCTCCAGGATGGGTTTTATTTTGCCCAGTTTCCAGGGTGGGTTTTATTTTGCTTAGTCTCCAGGATGGGTTTTACTTTGCCCAGTTTCCAGGGTGGGTTTTATTTTGCCCAGTTTCCAGGGTGGGTTTTATTTTGCCCAGTTTCCAGGGTGGGTTTTATTTTGCCCAGTTTCCAGGGTGGGTTTTATTTTGCTTAGTCTCCAGGATGGGTTTTACTTTGCCCAGTTTCCAGGGTGGGTTTTATTTTGCCCAGTTTCCAGGGTGGGTTTTATTTTGCCCAGTTTCCAGGGTGGGTTTTATTTTGCCCAGTCTCCAGGGTGGGTTTTATTTTGCTTAGTCTCCAGGATGGGTTTTACTTTGCCCAGTTTCCAGGGTGGGTTTTATTTTGCCCAGTTTCCAGGGTGGGTTTTATTTTGCCCAGTTTCCAGGGTGGGTTTTATTTTGCCCAGTCTCCAGGGTGGGTTTTATTTTGCCCAGTCTCCAGGATGGGTTTTATTTTGCCCAGTCTCCAGGATGGGTTTTATTTTGCCCAGTCTCCAGGATGGGTTTTATTTTGCCCAGTTTCCAGGGTGGGTTTTATTTTGCCCAGTCTCCAGGATGGGTTTTATTTTGCCCAGTCTCCAGGGTGGGTTTTATTTTGCCCAGTTTCCAGGGTGGGTTTTATTTTGCCCAGTTTCCAGGGTGGGTTTTATTTTGCCCAGTCTCCAGGATGGGTTTTATTTTGCCCAGTTTCCAGGGTGGGTTTTATTTTTTCCAGTTTCCAGGATTGGTTTTATTTTACCCAGTTTCCAGGGTGGGTTTTATTTTGCCCAGTCTCCAGGGTGGGTTTTATTTTGCCCAGTTTCCAGGGTGGGTTTTATTTTGCCCAGTTTCCAGGGTGGGTTTTATTTTGCCCAGTCTCCAGGATGGGTTTTATTTTGCCCAGCCTCCAGGATGGGTTTTATTTTACCAGTCTATACGATGGGTTTTATTTATTCGTCTCAAGTATTTAATATTCTACAGATGTGTGTGCATATAAATGCATACATACACATATACACATGAATATCAGATATGAATATTTGAATATAGATGTATACATATATATACATATAATAATTTCAGTTATATTTTCGAGTCCAAGAAATATAAATATTCATCCTTTATATATATATATATATATATATATATATATATATATATATATATATATATATATATATATATATATTTTTTTTTTTTTTCTTTTACTTTTTTTTTTTTCTTTTTTCTTTTTTTAATCTGAATGATCACCAAAATGTACTTTTTACGAGAAAAGAAGGAAAATAATAATTTGTCTAAAAAAGACATTGCACTTAAATACATTGTGACGTTTTTATTAACGTATAATTATATATATTGTAAAAAAAAAAAAAAAAAAAAAAAAAAAATCTAATGGTGATGATGATAATGCCAATACCGAGGATAAAGATAAAAGACGCTGTTATGATATGTGGTAATGATAAGATAGGGATGATGATAATGATAGTGATAATGACTATATAATACAAGTCTTGAGAATTGTTAATGATGTTCATAATGGAAGTAATGGTTACAATGTGATATTGATGTTGGTAGTTACTAATGATAATGGCAACGGACATAGTTAAAACTACTATTACTTTTTATACTAATAACATTGATAGAACTCTAAAATATTATTAGCATATATGAACAATTATGATAAGGTTTATAGTAATAACTCTCGGAAAGAAATGTAAAAAAAAAATAGATGAATAAAAATTTGTTATTAAAACAGTCTTTCGAAATTCAGATATACGTATTTTTGAAGTTGCTAATTTAACGATCAGGAAGCGAGGTCAGCGTCATATACTTTCTCGCTGATAACAAACTGTTTTAAGTGTGAAATACATGGCCGTCATAAAATGAATGAATAAATAAACAAGATAAAAACATGAAATATTGATAACAATAATTAAAGGATATAGCATTATGTATTAGGTGACTACAGAAGCAATGTTTTTTTTTTATCATTTGCACTATGATTAGAAATATCAACATAAAAAAAAAAGAATATTGCTAATGAACAATCAGTATTAGCGATAACGATTTCCTCATGTAATGCAAATAGTCCATGCTATCACACGCACTGCAATAAAGGCGAAATCAACGGTGCTTCCGCCAAAGAAAAAATGCAAGCCAAGTGTTCCCATTTCCATATTGTGCAGATTTTCTCCAAAGTCTGCTCTTTCCTGACGCCGGCCTGGATGCTTCATTAAGGGCTTCAATACATTTCGTATTTCTTAACCGGAAACAAGATGTGATAATGATATGAGGCTGGTATGTCAGGGTGCTATTTCTTGCGTGTTACTTTATCCCCATTACCGAAAAAAAGGCATTTGTGAAGGGAACCACTCCTGTTTTTTTTTTTTTTTTTTTTTTTTTTTTTTTTTTTTTTTTTCTTTCTTTTTCTTTATTCTCTTTCCATTTGAAGAAAGGAAATTCATAGAATGAGTTACGTCGAGTGCGAAGTGACAGCTGATTTCATAGCGTGTCTCTCTTATTTCATCTTTCTGTCTTAATCAAGACTTGCATGGGTCTATTTTGTTGTATGTCTCTTCAATTATCTTTCTTTTTCCATCTCCTTTTCTCTGTTTCTCTTTATCTTCATCTATCTTCTTTTATCTTAAACTCAGAAAAACGACTATGAAATGATAATGATGAAAAATATGTTAAGGATAAGGATAAACCAGATTTGCGGAGCAGATGCTTCGCTGGGCTTATATAAGAACGTTTTCAGATTACAACATATGTAATATTGAAGCTCCTGATTAACAAGAGAGATTAGTGCAAAGAAAGTGAAGATTCGCAAAGTAAAATTTAGATTTTTTATTTATTTATTTATTTTTTTTTTTTTTTTTTTTTGACGACGACCGATTTCAAGAGAGAGAGAGAGAGAATAAAATACAGTAAAAATAAATTAAAAAAACAAAAAACAAATGTAGTTACAGTTTTTAGAATCAAAAGGTTTTGAATGTGCAAGTTAAGGAAATAGGCAGCGAGTTCAGTGCCAAGAAATAACAATCTGTAGGATATGCAAATGTGAATAACCCATTTACAATCTCTCTCTGCCAGAAACAGTGATGTGAACTATATACATTACACGTTGAGATTATGATGTACCCTATAACTGCACCACTATAATTACTCTGTGAATAGAATTGGTTATATCTTTATTCCGTTTTTTTTTTTTTTTTTTTTTTTTTTTTTTTTTTTGGGGGGGGGGGCGTGTCAATGCATTTAAAATCGGCCCAATCTACAATCTACGTTTCTATAGATCATTTCAAACCAAATCCACTGAAATCAGTAAAATCCAACCGTTAAATAAAAGCAATCCAAATTTCTACACATTTCTGACTTTCAACAGAATCCAAATCTACTCAGATTAGTATTCGATTCAGCGACCAATGAATGGGACTCGATCCACTGGAGCAAAGTCAAAACAGCACCGAATTTCGGTTTCTTGAGCAGAAGGCAGGCCTGGATATAGTATATGGATAGTTCCTCAAGAGGTTTATGATATTCCAAGAGAAAAATAAGTAGAAGGAGATCGATGTGTTGTAGTCATTATAACAGATTATCATTGATATTTCTCTGTATTTTTTATCTTAGGGTTTTCTATGATTGTTATGATTTTCAAAGACACCTGAAGTTATCAATAGTTTGCCAATGCGATTTATTGTTGTTTTTTTCTCCTTCTTGTAGAAAACTTTACAAAAGAACTAATACATTTATAGCATATTTGAAACCGATTTCGTGATGAATTATCATGATGTTTAAAGATTTATTTGGCTTTCATTGTACTTCAAAAATATGCTCTCTCTCTCTCTCTCTCTCTCTCTCTCTCTCTCTCTCTCTCTCTCTCTCTCTCTCTCTCTCTCTCTCTCTCTCTCTTTCTCTTTCTCTTTCTCTTTCTCTTTCTCTTTCTCTCTCTCTCTCTCTCTCTCTTCCTAATTTGCAGTATTTTTCACT
>BOPN01001031.1:87500-90000 GCA_017312705.2 Penaeus japonicus
ACAATCTTCCAGATATTCTCTATTTCAAAATTTGGTTTTGCATCTAGGGGTTTTATCATGTAGACTGGAATTAAAAGCGATATTTAATATCAAAACATAATGTAAGTCAGACTGACGATTTCTGTTCACATGTGACAAATTGCGGTCGAACTCTTCACCTCAAAGAGAGCAGAATATTATTTTTTTTTTTATATATATACCTGATAACTTCTAATATTCCGTAGCTAACCCGCGCACTCTTAAAAGACGATGTGCTTCCGCAGAGACTCAAAACTCAACGGTGTAGTTACGGAACACTTTAGCGTAGGAGTCACGGGAATGCAAAACGTTTAATTTGAAAATGACTTGCCGGGTACCGTAAGCGTTATCTCAGGCGCTCAAAAGATTTTTTTAATGTTATCTGCGGCTTTATAGATTCAACAGACAAGAGGATGAAAATGAGGATGAATGTGTCTCCTGGTTGATGAAGTCTTTCGTAAAAGCAAAGAAGTCCCGGTAGCATCTTATCGAAGGAAGTGGAAGGAAGGATAATAACGCAAGATTAAAGGTTAAAAACAAATCAACTAAGAAGATGAACACTTTAAAGTGATCTTCTTTGAAAAGGGCCTCTTACAGGATCGGATTAAGGCCACCTGATGACGTAAGCACAACCCAGTGATGCTGCCCGCTTGACCCATGCTATGGTTCCCCTTCGACCCCTCCTTTAAATGCTCTCTTGGCCTTTCAATGGTGCCTTCTATGCCTTTCAGAGGTGTCTCTTCGGCGTCTCTCATATGCTAGATGACGTCTTGGGTCATAGGTTCTAAAATCGGTTGAGTGGATATAATGACATTAAGCACAAATTATAAAACTGAGATGCACTTACAATATGCCATTAGACCTTTTTATGAATCTGAAATTCCCTAAAATTCGATGACTACAGTATCGATTCCTAGTGCCTTTAGCATGGATTCTCTCTCTCTCTATCTATCTATCTATCTATCTATCTATCTCTATCTCTCTCTCTCTTTCTCTTTCTCTATCTATCTATCTATCTATCTCTGTATGTCTCTATCTCTCGCTCTTTCTCTGTATCTATCTATCTGTATATCTGTCAATCTCTCTTTCTCTCTCTCTCTCTCAATCTCTCTCTCTCTCCCTCTCTCTCTCTCTCTCTCTCTCTCTCTCTCTCTCTCTCTCTCTCTCTCTCTCTCTCTCTCTCTCTCTCTCTCTCTCTCTCTCTCTCTCTCTCTCTCTCCCTCTCTCTCTCTCTTCCTGATTATCATTGATTATCATTCATTTATTTGTAGAATAAAATAACTATGTAGCAAAGTATACAATAACATTAGGACAGATACAGGAAATATGCAAACAAAAATAATAACTATTTCATAATTAACGCTGTACTTGACCTGACTAAAACTAAAACGTAAAAATAGCACAAAATACAATCGTCTCACCATAAAGAAAAATAACAATAATAATAAAAAAAAAATAAAAATCCTGATCAGAAAATAACTAGCAACTACATGAATCCCTAGCACTAACACTTGTAAAAAAAAAATAATAAAACCAACAGCTCTCTCCACATCGCAAAGAGTTCGAACGAAATTTAGTCTGGTTTTCCGAAGAAAAGGTCGTTGTTTAAATGACTTACAGAGTCCATGGAGAGTCGTGGTGTCGTTTCCAAGCCCACAATTGACACTGGGGGATACATGAGAAACATGAGATTTTATCAAAGCAAACCGAAATAGTAAGTGAGAAGATACGAAACTAGAAGAGGAGTAAAAATAGAAATAGATTGATGTCCACTTTTTCCTCTCTCTCTCTCTTTCTCTTTGTCTCTCTCTCTCTCTCTTTCTCTCTCTCTCTCTCTCTCTCTCTCTCTCTCTCTCTCTCTCTCTCTCTCTCTCTCTCTCTCTCTCTCTCTCTCTCTCTCTCTCTCTCTCTCTCTCTCTCTCTCTCTCTCTCTCTCTATCTCCCACCCTCTCTCTCTCTATCTATCTATCTATTTATCTATCTATCTTTCTCTTTCTCCCCCCCCCCCCCTCTTTTTCTCTCTCTGTAAGATTAAAAACAATTTATATATCATGTTAACAGACAACGCAATAAAAAAAAAAAAAAAAAAAACGAAATGAAATGACAAGAAACCACTTTCAAAATCGAAAAAAAGTCATCATACTAAACCCACCAAACCGCCTGGAAGCATTTTTGAAACATAATAACACAGCTTATGAGGCCCAAGAGCGATGCCAGCTTAAAGAGATGTAGACTATGCAGACATTAACGTGTTTGCAACAAAGTAAATATTGCTTAAGTTTCCCTTGTCTGATATAAGAGATAAGTTACATTACACATGTAGTTGCTACGGTTAACCTTGATATGTCCTGGCTGTTTCAACCTTTGCTTGCATGATGTATCTTACATGTTGCTCCATGATCAACGAGTTATAGATTTTATACGTTGTATATAGTATGTAGGTAAGGAAAATGAAGTGTACACTGACATCAAAATAGACAAA
>BOPN01001031.1:95000-100000 GCA_017312705.2 Penaeus japonicus
AGTGTACAGCGAACCCATGCCCACCCCAGCTCCAACTCCAGAGGAAGTGTGATTTTTCAGTATGGGTAGTGTTACTGCAGTGTCATGCTTAAGTGATTTCGTGCAGTGAAGTGATTAGTTTCTTTTGGCATGGTATTTTGAGGCTTCTTAAGGAAATTTATCGGGTTAACATTGTGTTTTAAGAGAGCGCAGTACAAGTCCACTCACTACCGAGGCCCGCGACCACTGATTCTGTTGAGGTGGTGGAAGATGTCTTCTTCTATGCGTGAATTAAGGAAGTTTGGCTTGTCAAGGTACAGATAATTGATGTGGGGATCAGAGAAACACAGCTACTGCATACAAGCGTGTATTCCGGGAGAAGTCCGTGGAGAGAGAAGTGGTTGTTTACATTACACTCTGAAGGTATTGCCGTAGGATGGGTTTTGTGGGGTAACTAAATTATACATGAGGTATTCTTATGAGGTATACACAGTAGATATAAAATTATAAGCATCCTTATTCTATCATAATCTTTAATTATTCTATTACCCCCTCTTAATTAAAGATTGGTTATGATGTACAAGAGAATCAATCCCTTGATAAACTTCAAATATTTCAACTTCTGAGATACAGGTTTGGTAAATATATCAGCAGGATTCTCTCTGGTAGGTATAAAGAATAAGTTCACATTACCATCTTCACTTGATCTCTAATGATATAGTAACGGATGTTAATATGTTTTGAACTTTGGTAATTTTTTTTTTTTTTTTTTTTTTTTTTTTTTTTTTTTTTTTTTTTTTTTGCTAGATTAATAGCACCTTGGTTGTCAACTCCTAAATCTACTGACTTAACCTTAAATCCCAATAGATCAGACATCATTTGTTTTAAGAACTTTGCCTCCTGAATGGTAGAAGTAAGAGCTATATACTCAGCTTCACATAATGGAAGTGCAACTGTCAGTTGCTTTTTGCTCTTCCAAACTTATGTAGTTGAAAACAATATCCTGTTATACTTTTCCTATCTTCAGATGATCCCCAATCTGAATCACAAAATCCCATTAGTTTCATTTGTTCATCTGACTTGTCAAACCTTAGACCATAATCTAAAGTGTCCTCTAAGTACTTAAGAACAAGTTTAGCTACATTTTAAATGGGCTTTTGTTGGTTTTGACATATGTTGTGAAAGCTTGGTAACTACAAAGCATATGTCTGGTCTGGTACCTGTCATATATATATTAGGCTACCAACTATCTGTAAAGAGTTGCATTAGCCAATACATCTGATTCTACAGTAGAAGTGTTAACAACACTTGGATCACATGGTGTGTTTCTTGCATGACAATTTGACATTCTAAATCTGTCCAAAATCTTTTCCAAATATTTAGTTTGATTCACTTCTATGTAATCTTTGCTTTGAATATTTATTTGCCGTTAGGTCCAGGTTTAACTTGATAAACCCATCTTCCACCCACTGCTGTGCGATTCTTGGGTAGAGAAGTGTGTTCATAGGTGTTGCTGTCCTGTAGTGAGGCAATCTCCTCATCCATGGCTTTCTTCCATTGATGTCCCTCTGGAGATGCTATAGCTTCTTGTTGGGTGACTGGTATCGGGTCATATGATATTCGATAGCAGTGATGCATAAAGCTACGTGTCACACTGGAGATACTGGAGATAGTCATCTAACCTCCAGGGTCTTTCTTTCTCTGGATAGATATCTTCTTTCTGTATCTTCAATCACTGGTATCTGTTTTTGGTCTTTAGCTGGACATTTCCTGTCTCCATCAGCATCAGCTGGTGTCTCATCTTGGGCTGCTTGAAGTGTTTTGCTGGAGCCTCGTCTCCACCAAAATGTAGTCGTCACTCAAACTTTGCTCGGCACTTGGGGATTCTGTCTTACAAGATGAGTTATCCACAAATTTGACTATTCTTATTTTTCTTATAGTCTGAGTATCTGAAAAGTATATCAAGTAGGCTGGACTTTGATCATCACAACCCACAAATACTCCCCCCTTACTCCTTGGATCTAATTTCTTACTCTCTTGTTCATATGCAAAACATCTTGTTCCAAAGACATTCATTTTGCTTATGTTTGGCTGTCTTCCAGTAAGCATTTCTACTGGGGTCTTTATAGTCCTGGGGTTATAGCACCTATTCCTGATGTAACAGACAGTCTTCACAGCATAACTCCACATATCCTTAGGTAATTTTGATTCAATCAGCAAACAGCGAGCCATGTCAAATATTGACCTGTGTGATCTCTCAACTGTGCCATTCTGATGTGGTGAATAGGGTGCAGAGAACTCTTGTTTAATCTTGTTCTCTGTTAAATGTGTTCTGAACTCACTGTTCGTAAACACTGTTCCATGGTCACATCTTAAGCGTTTGATATTCCCATATGGTGCTGTTTCTGCAAGATATCTTTTCATAGCTGTCACTGTACCACTCTTACTTTTAATTAGGTAAATTCTAAGAGCTCCAGAGTAGTCATCAATAAAGGAGATGCTGTACCTGTAACCTCCTCGTGCTGGTGGGTTTACAGGACCAACTACTTCACAGTGGACTAAATCTAATGGCTGTTGGGCCTTTTTGTCAGGCTCTCTACTCCTATACTGTGTCATGTTACCAAGTGTACATGTGATGCAGTTGAACTTATTTTCCTAATTATATGCATTTCGTCGACAGTTACTTCAAGTTTTTGCACATCAGCCACATTGCAATGCCCTAGGATTTTATGCCACTCCTTTAGGGTGTGCTTGGCTTCCCCTATATGGACTTTGTTAAATTTATCCATCTGAGAACCAGTGTGTGGCTTACCTCTACGTAGATAGACCAACTTGTTTTTCCCCACAATGTCGAATATCCTGTCATCCTTGGTAGTTAGAGTACTTACTTCGGGTGAGAAAGTAACAGTGTCCACTCTTGATATCCTTCCAAACTGACATGATATCTTGTTTAAATTCTGGTATGTATGATGTATCTTTTAGTAGAATACTTCGTTAGTTCCCGTCTCGATCCTGAATGAAGTCTTTCACATCACCGACTCCTTGCACTATTCCTTGTTGTCTTTGGCCATCTGCTTTGTAGTGGTTTTGTAGATCAAAAGACTCACAAAATCTCACAAACTTTAGTTCAGTTTTCTCAATATGTGAAGTGCAGCCACTGTCAATCATTAAGAAGCCTTCTTCTTCTAAGCTAGCTACATTCTGTTTCCCAAAGTTACGTAGCTCAGTGTTGGTCTCCTCAACAGTACAAAGCCTTGATGAGTGTGTTACATGAAAAGAATACTCTTGATTTTGTTCTTCACTTGTGTCATTTGCTGAGTTTACTAAATTACTACTCTTCTTAGGATTCTTCACTCTACATTCACTGTTACTGTGAGCTCTAGATTTATGAAAGTTACACCACTTTCTAGTATTTTGAGGATTGTTCACTCTCTGGAACTTACCTCCTTTGCTGCATTTTGATGCAAAATGGCCTGGTTCACCACACTTGAAACATTTCTTCTGTTTCACTGTACTGTAGTTGTTGACATTCATGACACTCTCTGTGCTAGAAGTATCCTTCAGACGATCCTCTTGACTTAACAACGCTAGCTTTCATTCACTGTATGTGTATATATATATATATAATATATATATATATATATATATATATATATATATATATATATATATATATTCATATATATATATATATATATATATATATATATATATTCATATATATATATATTCATATATATATATATATATATATATATATATATATATATATATATATTCATATATATATATATTATATATATATATATATATATATATATATATATATATATATATATATATATATATGTATATATATATATATATAATATATATATATATATATATATATATATATATATTTGTATGTGTGTCAAAGAAAATGTGCAAATTTGGCGATTTTACAAAAGGAAGTAAAATTAAAGAGACCACAAGAGTTAGTAACACTTACTACGCAGAAACAAAACCTGATAACATTGCAAAACAAAGAACAACAATTATTTGATAACCATGCAATAATGACAAATAATTAATCATTGCCCAAGCTACTAATAATGATAATGATACTATGACTAACAAACTCTTTTTTTTCTTTCTTTCTTTCTCAAGATAAGATATATAAAACAACGTAACATTAAATGAAATAAAACTAAATAAAAATAAACCAGAAAAACAGCAGCCTCTTATCATTAGCGAATATTGTTGCCACATAAGAAAACACGCAACACTAAAACAGCTAATTAAGCGACCAGTTAGCGAGACCGGCGTCAAGGCAGTGCAGACTTAGTCCATAATCTGCTGAATATGCATATGTGAACACCATACTGCATATGTTATCGCTATGTTGATATCATGTGCAAGTTGCGCCACCCGAGCATCTCGTTTTTCTTTTTACTGACAGTGTATATCGTCTTTCTTTTTACTGACCGTATATATCGCCTTTTTTTTACTGCCAGCTTAATTCGTCTTCCTTTTTACTGACAGTATGTATCCCCTTTCTTTTTACTGACAATATATATTGCCTTTCCTTTTACTGACAGTATATTATCAGATCCACGAGGGGAACCCCGTTTAATTTCCATGGACTCGTTTTCCCTGATTTGGAGAATGTACATCACTCACGAAGACTTAAAAGAGTTATAGTTGATGTTAATACCGCCTGCATCATTACCATATCTTTGTGATGGAAACAGATTTATGTATTCATCTTATATTGTACATTACCGCCTGGGGGAGAAAGGCATATTGAATATAAATTATCCTTATCTGTATTTCTTGTTTCTTGCGTGTCCATGAATTGAACATTAAGAAAGACATGGATTATGACATACACACACACACACACATACACACACACACACACACACACACACACACATACATGTATATGTGTGTGTGTATATGTATATGTATACATATATACATATACATATACATATATACATACACACACACACACACACATATATATATATATATAT
>BOPN01001031.1:110000-112500 GCA_017312705.2 Penaeus japonicus
CCCCCCTCTCTCTCTCTCTCTCTTTCTCTCTCTTTCTCTCTCTCTCTCTCTCTCTCTCTCTCTCTCTCTCTCTCTCTCTCTCCCTCTCTCCCTCTCTCCCTCTCTCTTTCCGATTCTTACTCTCTCTCTCTCTCTCTCTCATCATACCTCCAAGTTGCGATATTGTTCCTTGCAACGACAGAGACACATTGTGCAACACTAACTATAAAACACAAATCAACAGCGCTCCAAAGAGTCTCCTCCGTGTTATCGCTGCGCTTGATTTAACGCTCAATTTCCATCATTTCCAGGAAATGTGCTATTGTTAGCATGTAAACAGCGGATGGAGAATCACTAATGCATTTGAGTTTCGATGCTCGAGATATGAATCATTTGTTGCAAATAACCGTAGCAGGAAAAAAATATATATACGAACCTGTATTGAAAGGTCCCTTATCAGTTGCAGGAATTTTATGTGATGAATCTGACTAGAGCATCTTTCAAGAGAGAAGTTGATAACCTAGTAATTGGTTAATGCGATTTTTGATTTATCATTATTTGGTAATGACAAGTTGATTATATAGCAATTACCTAATCATAAGATAATAGTAATGAGGGAATAACATACTATAGTCACTTTATGTCACATCTGCCCAAAAGTTACGTACTAAGATTGTAATTAGTTAATATTCAATGTACGTATTGCTATTCTTGTATTCACATTCAGTGTCTTCGCAGCTAAATGTTCACAGTTTATGATCACACCTGTTCTTTCTTATGATAAAATGAAAAACGTAATATGAATGTTTTTAACACATTAACGATTCAGAGAAGATGTTAAAAAAATGTTAAACATGGATCTCATTCCACCCCGAAGACAAGTATGATGTCATTTAAAGAATTTTATAAAACGTAATGATAAGAGATATCTCGAACATATATAAACCGTAGTTTACTGCTTATTGTGGTCTACGTTTGGTCATATTTGTTTGTGTTAATCAATATTTGCTATCAAACAAAAATAAAAGAAACAAAAAAGAATAAACAGATCTTAGTTTGTGTTCGTATTTATTATTATCTTGGACTTAAGGGGGAGCAGGTCTAAATGTAAGCTGTGAACACATTTGGTGATACGAAAATAGTATATCAACGAATATAATTCTTATTGCTGGAGGAGGACAGACATAAAATTAGGGTGAATATAGTAAGATAATACAGAAAAATTCTCAAAGCACTAAACACAGAAATAGGAGCTTGCAATCCAATGATGCAGAAAGGAGCACATTCCTTGCACTTGGCCGAGAGCTTGACCTATTGCCCAAACTATCGACCTTCAAAGTTCCCATTAATTACGTCATCCGTCTTGTGTTATTGCCTCTTGCGATTCTACCAAAAAAGAAAAACAAAAGTTACTGATGGATTGTGAAGAAGCTTTATGGCCGAGTTGCCGAAGAGCTTTATCAGATTGATTAGCTTTGGGCGGATGAGTAGATGTTGGAGTAGATTAAGCTTAGATTAAGCGTAGATCCGCGGTAAAGAGAGGATGTTGAGGTAGAAAGGATTAGTGAGGATAAGTTATGAGGAGAAGTGAGCTGCGAGGTGTTATAGGAGTAGGTTTGGTACAGTGTTATAGGAGTAGATTTGCTAGTGTTATAGGAGTAGATCTGGTACAGTGTTTAGGAGTAGATGTGGTGCAGTGTTATAGGAGTAGATTTGCTAGTGTTATAGGAGTAGATCTGGTACAGTGTTTAGGAGTAGATGTGGTGCAGTGTTATAGGAGTAGATTTGGTAGTGTTATAGGAGTAGATCTGGTACAGTGTTTAGGAGTAGATGTGGTGCAGTGTTATAGGAGTAGATTTGCTAGTGTTATAGGAGTAGATCTGGAACAGTGTTTAGGAGTAGATTTGGTGCAGTGTTATAGGAGTAGATTTGGTAGTGTTATAGGAGTAGATTTGGTAGTGTTATAGGAATAGATTTGGTACAGTGTTTAGGAGTAGATTTGGTGCAGTGTTATAGGAGTAGATTTGGTAGTGTTATAGGAGTAGATTTGGTACAGTGTTATAGGAGTAGATTTGGTACAGAGTCATAGGAGTAGATTTGGTACAGTGTTATAGGAGTAGATTTGTTACAGTGTTATAGGAGTAGATTTGGTACAGTGCTATGGGAGTTGATTTTAGGGATAGATTAAGGTTGATGAAAGTAGATTACTTAGCATTCCTTTGTTTAAAATGTAAACCATGATTTTCTGTGGAAATTTGTTATTCCTTATTCATCTTACTTGAAAAATATCAACATTTTGTTTCTAGCCATGATGTGTGACCTTTCTTAGGAAAAGTGACATTGATTCAGAGATGAATTTTTTAAAATTGTAAATCTAGCTAAAATAAAATATGTTAATTCTGAGATTGAGAATATCTGGTTAACAAATGATATTTCTAGTGAAATCCCAGTAGTGTTTAAATTATTCGTTATCTTCTAATGAGTCTTGTTTTAGTGCAATATGCAACTCTCAATGATTTAT
>BOPN01001031.1:120000-122500 GCA_017312705.2 Penaeus japonicus
ACTGAGTGGGAGTAAACTATAAAGCTTAATTGACGTAATTAGACATACACCACAAAAACATAATCGTTTGTTGTTATATAAACATAAATATTCACATGCTCACTACCTTTGCGGAGAAACATCAGAAAGACAGACGATAACATAATACAATATAAGAGAACACATTTAAAAATTATAAAACATTTAAACTGCTAATTCAGCAATATATTTGAATGTGTTGACATGCCAAGCGCCCTTGTACTCTCATATATGAATCCCAAAAATGCCGATTTGGAGACTAGATAGGCTATAAATATTTATTTTATCTCTCATCTCGATTACATCAAAAATATATCTGAATATGAGGCCTGTTATTAATTTTGGTGTGTGTAAACTGCATGGGTAATAGACGAGATAACATTCAACTGATTATCGAAGTTGACATCTTGTATAACGAACACCGGCACTGTGTTTGTATTCTCTCACCCTCCCGCCACCGTGCAACCGATGTGATACAACCTCACTTTAATTATATTATTCATATTATTCACATACAGTAAATTATTAAGATATCTTTTATTTACATTTATACAGTAAATGTCGATTCATACAGCTGTCATCAGAGAAAGAATAATAAGTGGCCTTATCCACAATTTCTTGTAAATTCTTTGGCATGTAATTTCACATGGAATTTCTACCCACACCGTGATACCAAACCAGTGTGATGGTTTTTATTTTATATCGTTTTGTTGGACTGCTAGGGAAGTCTTTTCAATAGATGTTATAACAAAATATATGTGGAAATGATATAGGGTTTGAGAAATAGACAAATTTCATATCTCAAGGGCTCATAAACGTTTGTATGTAAGAATTTGCAAGAGACTGCACATAAGTAGTTATTGATAATGAAATATATAAAGAAGAGTTTGGTTAATAAATTCAATACATTTTTTTGTATTCAGACAAACAATTAAGGACTGATGAAATATAGATAGTCCTGTGTAAGGCAATGTTTTCGGACTTGCTTGTATTTAGAGCCGTTTTGAGCGAGATGCTCTGAAAGATCAGCCTTTCTTAGTCATATATATGTGTGTGTGTGTGTGTGTCTCTGTGTGTGTGTGTGTGATGTATATATATATATTCTCGTTTTATATATTTGTGTGTGTGTGTGTGTATATATATATAAATGAATGTATATATATATATATATATATATATATATATATATATATATATATATGTATATATATATATTATGTCTTAAGCGTGTCGTAAGTGCGTTTACGTTCATGATGTCGATTCATATCTACCAGTTTAAAATCTATCAATAGTTATGTCAGGGTTCTTTAAATATCTACACAACATATATTACTTAATAAATAGTTTGAACATTTATCACAACCAACCAACCAATATCAGACATTCATTTTCAGCCAATTAGAAGGCAGTAAATCACGAATAAATTTTCCAGCTATTAATGATTTCAGTATATCTAAGAATTGATAAAAGTTTGTGAAATTGTATTCTCCAATCTGAGGAGATGAAATGTTGCATTCAAAAAAATATATGATAAACAATATTGCATAGCAGCGGAAAAAATATGATGCAGGTCACTGACAGCAATGTCACATGGCTGTTTATTACTTGCTGTTATAATGCTATTTTGAAAATTGTTTCGCTACAAGACTGGAGGAAAAGAGTGGAACATAAACAAGTGTAGGAAATCAAGTAAGTGCATGTTCTATTGTTTAAAAGTTTACGCTTTTTTTTCTTCTTCTTCTTCTTTTTTGCCTTTGGCTGATTGCATTTTTTTCGTTCTGAACCTTTTTCTTGAATAAGATTTGCACATAATGTTCTTCTCTATTTCTTTGCATGTACATTACTCACAGAAGCCTTATTCAAATTAATTTAGAACCGCGGAAAGAAAAGAATTGAAATGAACCAAAGACTGACAGACAAAGAGTGATGAAAAAAAAACGTAACCTAAAATACCTGGTAATAGGTCAAAGTGCAGGTTATGTATATCAAAGTAAATAAAAAAAAATAAAAAAATAAAAAGTTAAACAAAAGTAAAAAAAAAAAAAAAAAAAAAAAAAAAAACTAGCGACCACTTAAACTTCACATTTGTTACAGTACGAGTTATGTAGTATGATGCCGTGTTGAGATCGTTATTATTTCACAGTACCCTTGTTAATGAAATGGAAAAGAACTTGAAGTGTAAAAATGCAATACCCAATTTTTTTTCTGCTCTTCTGTTTGCACAATGATTCTAAAATGGCAGCTCTCTTGTGCGATCGAACTACACTTACATCAGACATAGCAAGAGCAAGGAGCTGATTAACAACTATAACCGGAAAATGACAGAAATTACGTCGTTAGTAACTCACTCTCTCTCTCTCTCTCTCTCTCTCTCTCTCTCTCTCTCTCTCTCTCTCTCCCTCTCTCTCTCTCCCTCTCTCTTCTCCCTCTCTCTCTTCTCTCTCTCTCTCTCTCTCTCTCTCTCTCTCTCTCTCTCTCTCTC
>BOPN01001031.1:142500-147500 GCA_017312705.2 Penaeus japonicus
GAGAAACAGAGAGAGAGAGAGAGAGATAGAGAGAGAGAGAAAGAGAGAATGAGAGAAACAGAGAGAGAGAGAGATAACGAATATGAAAGAGAGGTAAGGATTATGAAGAGGAGATGAGGATAACGGGAGAGAGAAGAGTCAAAGAGAAAGGGGAAGGGAAGATGAATGCACGAAGATAGAGAGATAGCGATATATATTGTATTTTGAAGTGGAAAACAGAAAACAAAAAAGGTGAGTATTTTCTCTTTTCTTTTACACATTACATTCTATATCTCGACCAAAGGGACGTGTATGCTAGAAACATAGAGAAAGTAGTAGGAAGAAATAGAGAAAGAGATACAGAAAGAAAAAGGGAAAGGAATGGATACATAAAGACAGAGATAGAGATAGATGGATAGAAGAGAAAGAGAATGATGAGGATAGAGAAAGACGAGAGAGAACGAAGAACAGAAAGCGAAAAGGGAGGAGAGAAAACAACCAAGAAATAGACCAAAAGATAAAAAAAGAGAAGAAATCCGGTGCTTTCACTTTCCACGATGTTGGTCAAATACCCACCATTACGCAATCCCTCACCCGAGACGCCACATCACAGCTGACGAAGCGCTCTCACCGAGGGAAGAAAGAACGAACAAAGGCAGGAAAGAGAAAGCAAGGAAAGAGGAGGAAAGAAAGAAGAAAGACCAAGTGGCTAAAGCATTTCTATTCATGAAGGTCGGTTGTCCTCTTCTTGTCTGGGGTCAGTGTTCCGTGTACCGTGTTCCGTGTGCGAAAGGAACAGAATGAGTTAAATAGCGTGGTTTTGTCATGGCTTCATCATATACACACGAGAGCGTTCATAAACCCACACACAAACACCACAAAGGCTGTGATACCACATAATACCACAACATGTGAGAAAACACGTCAAAACGGAACATGAAAACAAATAAAAGGTTTTCTATACATGTTGTCAACAACTTTATTGCGTCAGATTCCTCTTGTTGAACAAACCGACACATTTGTTGCAAAACACTATTATCATCACCACCGACTCTTTTTGTTAGTGAATGAAATTTTTTTACGTTTCTTTT
Organism: Penaeus japonicus; assembly: GCA_017312705.2. Classification (NCBI taxonomy): domain Eukaryota; kingdom Metazoa; phylum Arthropoda; class Malacostraca; order Decapoda; family Penaeidae; genus Penaeus; species Penaeus japonicus. The sequence continues at coordinate 143,571 of BOPN01001031.1, forward strand.
ATATGCGAATATTTGTTGCCTATGTCAGTATTTGTTTGAATTATTCGGATTGTCAAGAAATGCAATTAAACGCAATAAAGTCAACCGATAAACAATTTTGCCAATAAAAAAAAATCAATGCAGATCACTAACATCAATGTCGAGCAATTATTTTAATCGGCTGATTTGAAATTTTATTTGCAACAGAACGAACGGAAATATTTGAAACAAAAAAAACAAAACAATCGCTTGCTTTTATCTATTTGTATCTTTTTTGTCTATCTTTTTAAGATTTTCACATCATATTTGTTTGTTTCTTTATATCCGTGTGTGCTTGTTAACGAATTGCACACATTATCCGCTTTTACAACCCAACGCTTTCTGCAACTTTCTTTTAGAATCGTGGGGAATAATATCTCAATAACTTAAGCACTAAAACGAGCCAAGACAAGCGACGAGAGAGCGCCAATTCAGCGGAAACACGAAGTGGAAGGCGAAGGTCCGCGTCAGGTATCAAAGCTGGACTTCTCACTGGGTCACATACCTGGTAAAGGGGCATGAGAGAGAGAGAGAGAGAGAGAGAGAGCGAGAGAGAGAGAGAGAGAGAGAGAGAGAGAGAGAGGGAGGGAGGGAGAGAGAGAGAGAGAGAGAGAGAGAGAGAGAGAGAGAGAGAGGAGTCTAAGAGATAGAGAAGGAATATGAAAGAGAAAGGAGTATGAGAGATAGAGAAGAAATATGAAAGAGTGATGAGGATTATGAAGAGAGGAAGATTATGAGAGAGAGAGGAGTCAGAGAGGAAGATGGAGAGAAAGAGAAAATCTATAAACGTGCTACGGGGCCTTGTAATATTTCTCCCGTTACTCTGGCAAACATGTTCACAGCCGCGCAGTCAGTAACAGTGGCAATTTCTCAGTGTGAAGGAATTGCGTATGGTATCAGGGACAAGAGTAACAATTCCCTGAAATAGTGTTAACGGGAGAAGGTAGATGGAAAGCCCCCCCCCCCCTCTCTCTCTCTCTCTCTCTCTCTCTCTCTCTCTATCTATCTATCTATCTATCTATCTATCTATCTATCTATCTTTCTCTGAAATGTCAGATATAATGACCAGAACATTAAAAAAATATGTGGTTTCTTTTCGTACAAGGTGACAAAGCGAGTGTGATGATGAGGGGAAAGAGTGGAGTTAAAGCTTTGCTGCTTTGCTTATGCGTGTGTCATTCGATAGCTCTGTCTGCATCTAATGCCTGCAGTGAGCTTCCCAACAGTATTGAAGAAGTGGTATTTATTCCTACATTACGAACAGTCCTAAAAGATTGCCTGAGTAAGTTGATTTCCATAAATTTACAGAAGGACAGATTCACAAAATACTGCTTCCTCTCTGCACCAGATAGTTGTCTTTAGAAGAAGTAATTAAAAGAACCTTGGCTCAGTGGCCTGCACTAACACTATACTTCACATCTGCTGCATTAGAAGATGAGATGGCTACTGTTTCTGCAGTTCTTCAGAANTATATATATATATATATACGGGCGGTCCCCAGGATGGCCCTGGCATGAGCTAATAACAAGGCTCAAGCTGTAACTACCACCAAGTAACCAAGTAAGTAAGTATGAATATATATATATATATGCACACACACACACACACACACACACACACACACACACACACACACACAAACACACACACAAGCACACACTCACTCTACTTAACTACGAAGCTATGTTCACGCAACAGAAAATTGAATTAAGGAGCCTGGGTCAGATACTTTTCAAGCAAAAATATTACTCTACTGTTTTCTGAAAGCCGACATCAATTTCATCAAAGAAATTTGGTAAAACAGAAAGATCTTTGCTGCAGTCGCTCCACTTTGACAAATCAATAGATAGACAGATAGATAAAAGACTTATCGTTGCTTTCCCCTTGATTAATGAATATCACATCTTTTCCCCTTCTCTTTCCCCGCTTTCCCCTTACTTCTGCTACAGTGCTTCCCCATCGAGCACCTAACCCCCCCCTCTGCCCTCGGATTCTCTCTCTCTATCTCTCTCTCTCACCCCCCCCCCCTCTCTCTCTTTCTCTCCCTCCCTTCTCTCTCTCTCTCTCTCTCTCTCTCTCTCTCTCTCTCTCTCTCTCTCCTCTCTCTCTCTCTCTCTCTCTCTCACTCTCTCTCTCTCTCTCTCTCTCTCTCTCTCTCTCTCTCTCTCTCTCACGCTCGCTCTATCCACCCCCTCTCTACACCTTCCTCTCTCTCTCTTTCTTTCTCCCACCTCATTTCTTGCTCTCTCTCTCCCTCCCTCTCTTTCTCTGTCGCTGGGCATATCACCTCGCTTGTCTGCCGCAGAGAATCGGGTCACTGCGGGATGCCTCTTCTATTGTACAACAAGAGTGCAGACACATAGACACATACAGGAACACAGATACACGTACATGAATACACACACACACACCTACCCATCCACACACACACACACACACACACACACACACTCACACACATCCACACACACACACACATACATACACACATACACCCACCCACCCAAACCCACCCGCCCACCCACACACACACACACATCCACAAATCCACCCACCCACCCACACATACACACTCACACACACTTTCAACATACCGGCAATTTAGCTGTATCTACTCAGAATTCAAATGATATCGTACATATTTTTCATCGATTTACAGCAATAGAATTCAAACTGGTGGATAGAATCGCGAAATTATTCACAGTAACTATATAATCCGCTTAAGTGTTATAAAAAAGATATATCTTCCACATTTAGTGCAACGGATATTGCTCTTTAATATATTTCTATCACTTATTCTTTGATGTATAATCTCCATGCAACGAAAGGTATTTCATAATATAATAATTCGGTATTAAGAGTTAAAACCTATTCATTTGGAAATATTTTCAGCACTGGATTTAGACAACAATTTTTCACTTGATAGTAAGTTCCCAACATGAATAGGGGAATTATCAATGACATGGATTAATTTCGGTTTGATATAGTTTGCTACATTATCCGTGACACAGAAATATGTCATAAGGTATATTGTTAGAGGTAATGTATAATTTTCTTTAGTTTTTCCTTGTTTTTGTCCCACAAGGACAAAAGCAACAACAACAGCAATAATTAATGGTAATAATAATAACGGTAATAATTATAATAATGATGCTAACAATAATGATAATAACAATGATAATGATATTGATAATGGTGATAATAATATCATAATAGCAATAATAATGATAATAGTAATAATGATGATAATGATGATGATAAGAATAACAATAATAATAACGATAATAATAGTAAAATCAAAGATAATAATGATAATAACAATCATCATTATTATCATAATAGTAATAATAACAACAACAACATCAACAATGGTAATAAAGATAGTGATATTAATGATAGAAATAATAAAAAGATAACATTAATGATAACAAATCTACGATGTGATGACTGGTGATTATATAGACCTTTCTAACAACTATACAGTTTTGTAAATATTTTTTCGATTTTTTTTTTTGGGGGGGGGGAAGAGGGGGTAGAAAGTTGCCAATTGTCATAATATTTTTATAACATTATTAACATTAAGCATAACAGTCGGATGATATAAACAGGAAAATTACCGGGAAAAGACAGCGAGAATCACTACACTCACCTTGAATGAGGTAAGGCAAAGATTACGCTCATCGCCACTCGCTCAGCAATGGTAAACAGGTGGACAGAGGACTCCCAGAGCTCTTAAGATTCTTACTTAATCAAAAAAGCATCATAACACTTCAGCAATATGAAGCAAGGATTCTTATCCCTTAGGCAAAAGGTGGACTGGACTCTGACCAGTTTAAGGAGATTGGAATTTGACTATTATTACTTTAGCAAAAATCAAAGGATTCTTGCCACTTGAACATTAGAAAAATGACA
>BOPN01001031.1:153867-156367 GCA_017312705.2 Penaeus japonicus
TCAGAAACTGTAAAACCCTGTAACTAAGATGTATTTTGCCTTTTTGACATAAATCCTGCCTGCAGTTAATAAAGTGAACTCCGAATCCAAGCATCCAGCCTGAGAATCCATAGATTCCGTACATCCATCAGAAGACGTTTCAAGGGCATTCGCAGCAACTTCATGAAACCTGATTAACCGAAAGATAGAAATTTAATTCAGATTTTTGTCACTGACACATATATACCGTGAATCGAGAACAGAGAACGTTTATCTGGAAAGCTCAGCCAACATAAGTAGGAGACATTTGAGGCAATTTCAGATAAAAGCACGAAATTTTTATGTTGCTCTGTCAAAGCAAATGCTCAAGCGATTCCTGTCCTCTAATTTGTTCATGAATCTAGAGTTACGTGAAGCATTAGACCCAGTAAGTGTAGCCAGGGAAAACCTAGATCCCCTACGCCCCTGGCTGGAAAGTTACCCACAGTGTTGAGGAAAATGCGTTTGATGATCTCAATAGTGATTGGCGGGAACTAATAGTAAATATAGGAGAAATACAAGCTCTGAAGCCTAAGCAAACATCAGAATGTTTGCAAATGTCGGTTGCTTGGTGTGAAATGCACATGTTGGCAACCCTCCCAACAAGCAGTGGATTAAATGGAGAGAAAGTGATCATCGACATTGTTAATTATAGAGCAATCTCGCGATGGGGAGGAAATATAATTCCAAAAAAATCAAATAAGGAATTTGAATTTCGTAAGTTTTGGTACGTTTTGTGCTAGTCTTGTACTTTTCGCAGGTCTTACTTGGTACTATTGGTAGAACTAGATTGGCAACCCTGTTCGCTCTATGTCTCTCTCTCTCTATATATATATCTATCTATCTATCTATCTATCTATCTCTCTATCTATCTCTCTATCTATCTATCTATCTATCTATCCATCTATCTATGTATCCATATCTATCTATCTATCTATCTATCTATCTATCCATCTATCTATGTATCCATATCTATCTATCTATATATATATATATATATTTTATATATATATATACAGTACACACACACATATATATATATATGTCTTTTTATCTATTTAACCATTTATATGTCTATCTACCTATCTATCTATCTATTTACATGCGAATAAAATTCCTTTCCGGCATTTCCAAGCGTATCCAAACATCTCTTTGTGAACATTATCATATCAAACTTATTACAAAAGCTTTTTGTTTGAGGATTTTCTGTCTTTCCCAACTGCGTTTTATTTCTTATAATTGCATTATAACGACATAGTTTATACCACACACTCTGTGTAAATACAAGAAAATACTAATATCTCTTGTGCACTAAATGTGTATTTATTCTTCTTATTTGTTTATCATCCATATCAATTTCTCGGTGGTCTGCAATGCACGGGTCTGGAGTGGTTGTTTTCGAGTTTAATTGCAAGATATTTAATTAACCAAACTCTTCCGCCACACAGAAAGCGAGAATGAGTATGGATTAGCCCACAGACAGAAACAAAGAGAGCTAACGTAAACGCAGCTTTCACTATTCTGACTTTAGTTAAGAATGCTGAGTGAGCATTGCATTGCGTAAGTGGTAGTGAACTGAATCCTCTGTTGATGAGCGGATTCAGCTGGTCAGAAGGCATTCTTTATAAGTATGAACAATGAGTATAAGGCATTGGAAGGAATTATTCCCGTGCCATTTTTTAAATTTGTGTCGGTGGAACTTGTATAGGTTTCTCCCTCTGTCTCTCTCTCTATCTATCTATCTATCTATCTATCTATCTATCTGTCTATCCCCTCTCTATCTCCTCTCTCTCTCTCTCTCTCTCTCTCTCTCTCTCTCTCTCTTCTCTCTCTTCTCTCTCTCTCTCTCTATCTCTCTCCCTCTCACTATCTCTCTATCTATCTATCTGCCTATCCCCTCTCTATCTCCTCTCTCTCTCTATCTCTCTCTCTCTATCACACTATGTCTCTATCTATCCCACTCTCTCTCTTCTCTCTCTCTCTCTCTCTCTCTCTCTCTCTCTCTCTCTCTCTCTCTCTCTCTCTCTCTCTCTCTCTCTCTCTCTCTCTCTCTCTCTCTCTCTCTCTCTCTCTCCTATCACTTTCTCCCCCTCCCCTCTCTTTCTCCTTCTCCGTTCCTCCTTTCTCTTCTCCCTTTCCCCAAATCTTCATTAACAAAATCGTGTTAAGTAGAAATTTCGTCCCTTTTCGAGGCCGTCGGACTGGCCGCCGATAAGGACTTTGTTTTTCCACCTCAACGAATGTCCATTCAATCTGCGGCTTTCTGGCAGACGCAGACATGCAGACGCGCCATGCAGACATGCAGACAGGCACACAGGCACAGCTTTGAAGACGTCTACCCCAGACACAGACATGTAGACTAAGACATCCAGACATCCCCAGACATAGTGCAGAGGTACGGAGACACCCTGGACGCAGACACAGCCAGATACAGGCAAACAGACATACATACAGTCATAGCCACAGACATGTACATATCTTC
>BOPN01001031.1:176367-178867 GCA_017312705.2 Penaeus japonicus
GACTAGTATCGATGTGGATTCCTTATACGTGAGCTAGAAAACAAGTATCATTGGTAAAATTAACGAAATTACACTCCGATTCCAAGCGATTTTTTTTTCTTCTTTTTTAGTAAATCATGAAACTTGCTTATACTATCAATTCGTCTTAATCACTCGATGAAAAGACCGTTGATTAATTAAAGGTTCATATAATGTCTATATTGCTCAAGTTGATCTTACTTTCTCCCTGTTTTTTCTCGTAAACCGAATCATTATCTTGAATTAGATATCCCCCCCCTAATTTTTATTTAAAAAAAAAAAAAATCTCAGCAACGCCACAGTATTTTCCGTTGATCGGCTACTCTGACAGACGGATCGATCACAGTGTAATCTCAGGCTTCAGGATTCGATGGCAGTGGCAGAGCGGCAGATATTGGCCGATCAGTCAGGGGTGCGATTGGCTGTTTGGCTGGAAATACTGACTTCATGTTTGTTGCCCCTAACACTCCCGCGACTTTTAGAATGGTTCTTTTCAATATATATTCGTGTGTCTTTCCCCTGTGGTTATTTGCAACAAGTAGTTTCTGCGGTGAACATTGAGATTCTAGATGAAAATATAATAATATAATCTTTACCCTAACAATTCTAACCGATTACTGACAAGCCGTAAAGAATTACATACATATAATCACGAGTATATCTTAAATAACATAATCCTCTTGATGATCCGACATTGCATTCAGTTTTTCTCCAGATGAGCTCCTTGTCATCTTTCTATATAACGTATTTATATTTTTCCTTTCGTTTCGTTGTGTTCCTGGTAGCGTTTCTTGCTACCATTTTTCCTACCATGCTACCATGCTTTCTCGTACATGTTTGATGATGATGTGGTTGTTTATCAAAGGGGAAAAAAATGATGTTGTCATTTGGTAACCTTCTTTGGGGACCTGACCAAGATCATTAGACATAACAGGTCATTCCACGCAGGTCAGAGGCAGAGGGTGACGTCAGATGGATGACCTCAGGCAGTTGCTTCATTTACAGGTTGCAAGACGGAGCTCTTTCTGCCTGTGCTTCTTCCCAAGACACAGATATACTGACACATATATGTAGAAACCCAAAATATTGGAATAAAGATACCCTCAGATGCAGACATGTAGATACATTAGACACCCCCATCCCCCACACTCAGATACACACACATAACCATGCATATATTTGAAGACATATATATACAGACACTCATTTAGACCTAGACAGGAAGACGCCACAGACAGGGTGCCAGTGGTACCAAATAAGAAAAAAGTACTATTGTCACATCTTTTTAGATATATTCATGGATATAGTGTAATCCTCATATTTTACAAATGTATCACATACATTTATAAGTGCATCGAAATACAATTGTAAAGGTTATTCTTTTTTATCTTCTCTTTAATATCTCTATCATGTAGGAATCTGGCGGCAGAGATTCGACAAAAATCACGCTAGACATTAGATAATGTGACCAGATCTTTGCAGCATCTGTAGGGTGTCTCTTGACAGGGAGAACTTCAAGTGGCTTGCTGGTTATGAGGTACAAGTTTATTGAGAGACTAAGAATTACATAACTAATATTAATTTATACAGGATTTTTCAGTAATACAGTAATTTTCAGTGCCCGATGTTCTAGACTTTTTTTAAAAGAAGGTAAAATCAACAACAGAAAGCTAACAAATTTCTAAGTCTTTTTTTCCCATTTTGAAAATATGTGTGAAACATATGTATACTGTGACCATAGATTCTAAACAGACTAGTATCGATGTGGATTTCTTATGCGTGAGCTAGAAAACAAGTATCATTGGTAAAATTAACGAAATTACACTCCGATTCCAAGCGATTTTTTTTCTTTTTTAGTAAATCATGAAACTTGCTTATACTCTGAATCCGTCTTAATCAGCCGATGAAAAGACCGCTGATTAAGTAAAGGTTCATATTATGTCTATATTGCTCAAGTTACTCTCACTTTCTCCCTGTTTTTCTCGTAAACCGAATCGTTATCTTGAATTAGATATCCCCCTACTTTGCTGACCAAATATCAAAGATTTTTTATTTTAAAAAAAAATCTCAGCAACGCCACAGTAATTTCCGCTGATCGGTTACTCTGACAGACGAATCGATCACAGTGTAATCTCAGGCTTCAGGATTCGATGGCAGTGGCAGAGCGGCAGATATTGACCGATCAGTCAGGGGTGCGATTGGCTGTTTGGTTGGAAATTCTGACTTCATGTTTGTTACCCCTAACACTCCCGCGACTTTTAAAATGGTTCTTTTCAATATATATTCGTGTGTCTTTCCCCTGTGGTTATTTGCAACAAGTAGTTTCTGCGGTGAACATTGAGATTCTAGATGAAATAATAAATCTTCGTCCATTGTTTACTCGCGAAATATAACAATGGTCGCTTTCCTACATGATGGAAATTGAGCGTTAAATCAAATACAGTGATAACATGGACCAGATAAACAGCGTTGCCACCGCAAG
>BOPN01001031.1:198867-203867 GCA_017312705.2 Penaeus japonicus
TTTTTATAATTTTTTAGGCTCTTTAAGCGTCTGTTTTTTGTTTGTTTGTTTATTTGTTTGATGTTCTTTTGTTTCGATGTTATTCGCCTCAGCTGCTTGATGATGTCTCGTTTGTTTATAGAATGTGAAAAAGAAATCCGTTCGTGGTGTCCCTAGTTGGATTCGTAGGATGAGCAGTTCCAAAGCTTAATGTTTCTCTTTGGCTCTTTCTCTCTTCCAGTCTTTCGCTCTTTCTCTCTTTCGCTCTTTTGCTCTTTCACTCTTTCTCTCTTTCGCTCTTTCGCTCTTTCTCTCTTTCGCTATTTCACTCTTTCGCTCTTTCGCTCTTTCAATCTTTCTCTCTTTCTCTCTTTCGCTCTTTCGCTCTTTCTCTCTTTCGCTCTTTCTCTCTTTTGCTCTCTCTCTCTCTTTCGCTCTTTCTCTCTTTCTCTCTTTCGCTCTTTCTCTCTTTCGCTCTTTCGTTCTTTCTCTCTTTCTGCCTCTTCTATTAAATAGATAAAAAGGTGATCCACCCGCACAGAATAATTGTAATACGATAATCTTGTATTGTGATAAAGAGAGAGCGATCAAAAGTAACTTAGATATGAAAAAGTGTCTATCATCACATAGTCTGACATTAACAATTACGAAACATTACGAATCAAACGTATATAATAAAGTAGAAACTTATATATTCACTTTCAACAACTTTCAAAACACGGAAGCTCTCCAACAAACTTAAAGTTACTTTTAAGAGTTCGTATTTTTTTAAGTAGTTTTGCAAAGCACGTTCAAAGGGCGTGGACTCTGCTTCGACCTGCAAAGTGCAAAGATTCTGCACTTCATGATTGCACAAACCAGCGCCTATAATGGTAACTCCTCTTCTGGTGTGATCAGAGCATTTGATAGAAATTATATTTGCAGAATGAAAAGTGTTGTCGCTATGGAATTAATAAAAGCGAGTGGTTGTTGCTTTCGTTTTTGTTTTGTTTTTTTGTTTTTTTCACTAAGATTCATTATTACATTTTCGATAAAGTTTCAAGAATTCGTAATGTGAGGAATCTGTTTCGGTGTTTGTACTATTTACTGTGTTAATCGCTCCGAGGCTGCAGGTAACGTGTCAGAGGTGAGAGAGAGAGAGAAAAAAAAATAAAAAGAGAGACAGAGAGAGAGAGAAATCGAGAGAGAGAGAAATAGAAAGAGAGACAGAGAGAAATATATATATGTATATATATATATATATATATATATATATATATAGAGAGAGAGAGAGAGAGAGAGAGAGAGAGAGAGAGAGGGAGAGAGAGAGGGGGAGAGAGAGAGATAGAAAGAGAGAGAGAGAAAGAGAGAGAGGGAGAGAGAAATAGAAAGAGAGAGAGGGGGGGGAGAGAGAGAAAAACATAAAGAGTGAGAGAGAGAGATAGAGAGAGAAATAGAAAGATATATAGAGAGAGAGAAAAAAAAGAAACAGAAAGAGAGAGAGAGAAAGAACGAAGAGTGGAAGACAAGAGAGGGAAAAGAGAAGAAAGAACGAAACCAAACGCACTAATTCTCCCTGGCTCCTGTTCCTTCCTGCTTTTAGCTTGAGAACAGGATTGTGCGAATACCAGCTGAAGCTTCTGAAGCGTAATAGAACAATGAAAGCCTTCTGTTCATGCTGACGGGAGATTGTGGAGATTGTATAAACATCCTATTTGTTGAAGAAATCGTGTTGTTGCTGAGAATGAATGTAATGAGATGTTGTTGTTGTTGTTAGTGTTGTTGTTGCTGTTGTTGTTGTTGTTGTTGTTGTTGCTCTTGTTGTTGCTTTTGTTGTTGCTATTGTTGTTGTTGCTGCTGTTGTTGTTGTTGCTGTTGTTGCTGCTGTTGTTGTTACTGTTGTTGTTGTTGTTGCTGCTGTTGCTGTTGCTGTTGTTGTTGCTCTTGTTGTTGTTGCTGGTGTTGTTGTTTTCACTAAGTGCCATTATTCCATGTCCGATAGAGTTTGAAGAATTCCTAATCTGAAGCACCTACTTCGGTATTTGTACGATTTATTGTGTATTAATTGCTTCCATTTGTTTTCTTGTTCTTGTAACTTTGTGTGTTCACTTGTTTGATAATGTAATGTTTATTCTACTAAATGATTTGCAATTAATGCACTACTTTTGTCTTTTTTCTTTACGTCGTAGTTTTTACTCTTAAAACATTTTTGGATTTAGAAAAAAAGGAAGAAAATAGAGAGAAATAACAGAATAATTTCATTACCGAGAGGAAGAAATAACAAAGACACAAAAACACAACAAAATAAGATCAGGTGAAAGGTCGGGATTGCAGGTCAGGGCCCAGAGGTCTTCTCCTTACTGTGTTACACTTCCCCTTTCCCTTCCCGACTGAAGTGGCCTGTATGACTGATTGAGATAGACTGACAAGTAGATAAATCGGTAGATATATTTAAAAGGGGAGGGAGGCGTATAGAGAGCGGGGAGAGAGAACAAAATACAAAAATAGATTGAAAAGGTAGAGGTAGAGAGGGAATGAAAGAGAGAAGGAGGAAGAGAGAGCGATAAAGGGAGAGAGAAAGAACGAAGAGTGGAAGACAAGAGGAGAAAAAAAAACGAAACGCATTAATTTCCCGTTGCGGATTCCAAACGTTTTTTCCCTCTCACTTGATCCTTTTCCCTCATGTACCTGATCGGCTGATCTTTGGAATAGAGACAATGAACACAAGAACAGGATTGTGCGAATAACAGCTGCAGCCTCTGAGGTGTGGTAGAACAATGAAGGCTCTCTGTTCATGTGGACATCATACTGACGGGAGTTTTCAAGGATTGTTAAACAACTCTGCAAACGTCTAATCTTATGTGGACAAAATATGCAACTGATAGTTTACCAAACAAAACGCAGTGTAAGAAAACACACAGTGTAAAAAAAAGAAAAAAAAATGTAAAAAAAAAAAAAAATCGTGTCAAAACTCAGTGTAAAAAAAAATGACGTGAAAAAATGTGAAGCCCCTCCCTGTTATTTGTTGATTTCTACTGTCATCTATTATCTACTTCTTCATGACTGAGAAAAAAAAAATAGGAGTAACTCATTCGCTAACGACAAATCATCTTATATAATAATATATTCCTCCCCTACGCGGATGTTGATATTATTTCAGTAATAGTCAGCACTGATCACAGAATTACGAGTCGGATGCAGTTTTTCATCTACTGTTTACACATTAATATCATCAACTCTAACTTCCCTTTTGGAGGGAAATTGTACATGGCATCAAACAGAAATAAAATCGAACTGGAAAATATGTCACAAAGGAAGCGCATCCAAATCATTAAAGTTATTGTGGAGTGACTAAAGAAGTAGGAATATATGCTAAAGATATGTAGGAAAACAAAATAGGATAACGAACATGTAGAAAACGTAGGAAAGTCGTGAGAAGATATGTTTGTGTATCTTAGGTGTTAGACGGGATTAGACAGACAGTGTTTACGTTTACTGCGCGCTAATACATTATTCGTCTTGTAAGCGCTAGTCAATTAATTATACTGTGCACTGTACTTTATGCACAGTGTCAGGTGATAATCGTTTCAATTTATGCTCGTCTGTGATGTCTATGCCCGTATGATTGAAAGCTTAATGGAACGTTTTGACTACCTTTTAACCGTCACTCTAAAATTCAGTAGCCACTTGTCATTAATGGATGTGATTTTATTTTTTCCTTTTTTATAGACAATTTTTCGTTGATATTTGATTACTTTTTTTCCTAATGATATCCACTCAGGGTCTCAAAATCGATTTACCAAAAGAGCAGAATGCTTATATCATCTACGTGGTGAGGGTACGCACCCAATTAAGGAATGAGATTTCATAGCCCTGCCAAAGTAACTTCATCACTTCATCAGATATCATCACGACCTTGCCTTTATAACACACATCAGCTTCATGGCGAATCTTAAGTAACAGCAAGATCACTAAGCGTAGCAGAATCGTCGTTTAGTCGTCGTTTATGTCTGAGATCCGCGCACTCTCTGCCACCGAATGTCTTCAGTGAAAGTATATATAATGGGAAGATGGAAAGAAGGGTTATAATCATTGTCATTTTAGTATTTCAATTTTAGGTAGTTAGCTACTTTCTCAGATCTTCCTCCCTCTTCCTTTTTTCGAGAATATGATCCTCCACTTTTCTTTTTCGTATTCGTATTCGTAGGGTTATGCTCCCCACCTAATATTATCTCCTAATTTTTCACTTTAGGTAGTTAGTTGCCATCTTCTCCCGCTTTTCTTCTTTCGAGAATCCAGATTCTCAACTTCTCTTTACTACTACTACTACAATTAATTATGTGGATAGCGGCCCAACTTCCTGTATGTACTCATAAGATGGCAGCAATCCACATCAAAAGTGCTAATGGTGTTATCTGTAGATTTACCCTTCATTGGTTTCAGGACTATGTTGATGAATGTTGGCAATGTTTTCTAAGGAATTATAATGCTAGTAATTCTGAAACGAGTGGCGTAAATTTAGCTCTCAAATTCTCGAGAATTGGTGAAATAATTTCACATCTGGGAAAAGCGTCATGTGTAATGAAAAGCTAATAGACACGTTAACACACTAATAAGCAAACATAGTTTACATACATGAAAACGCACACATCCATTATCACCAATTCTTGATATGCTTTTTTGATTACTACCTTGTTATATATATACTGATTGTTGTCGAGTTTCCAAGTGAGCTCATTCGACCCAAAGCCAAGTGTACTCCCAGCCTCGGCAATGGAAAGGAATTCTCCACAGAGAGAAAAAAAACTAATAAAGTCAACACATTTGTGGAAGTACAAAAGTTAGATGAATATTGTATGGCACTAGTGGCACCAGCTGCCTCAACCTGAATGCACGGACAGATTCAGAAGAACAAAATGTTTCATTTCAAACCCTCGGCAATGACAAATATGCAAATCAGGCAGATCTTATTTTTATTAATTCATTTTTACAAACCAAAACCATCATACATAGGTATGAAACATACAAGGCTGAATATTTAT
>BOPN01001031.1:221367-233867 GCA_017312705.2 Penaeus japonicus
GGGGAGGGGGTATTGAAGGCAGAGTGGGGGAAGAGGGTAAGGGGGGGAGGGGGTATTGAAGGCAGAGTGGGGGAAGAGGGTAAGGGGGGGAGGGGGTATTGAAGGCAGAGTGGGGGAAGAGGGGTAAGGGGGAGGGGGTATTGAAGGCAGAGTGGGAAGAGGGTAAGGGAGGGGGGGGTATTGAGAAGGCAGAGGGGGAAGGGTAGGGGAGGGTAATGAAGGGGAGGAGTGGGGAAGAGGGTAAGGGGGAGGGGGTATTGAAGGAGAGTGGGGGAAGAGGGTAAGGGGGGAGGGGGGTAATGAAGGCAGAGTGGGGGAAGAGGGTAAGGGGGAGGGAGTAATGAAGGGAGAGTGGGGGAAGAGGGTAAGGGGGGAGGGTATTGAAGGCAGAGTGGGGGAAAGGGTAAGGGGGGAGGGGGGTAATGAAGGGAGAGTGGGGGAAGAGGGTAAGGGGGGAGGGTATTGAAGGCAGAGTGGGGGAAGGGAGTAAGGGGGAGGGGGTAATGAAGGCAGAGTGGGGAAGAGGGTAAGGGGGGAGGGGGGTATTGAAGGCAGAGTGGGGGAAAGGGTAAGGGGGGAGGGGGGTATTGAAGGCAGAGTGGGGGAAGAGGGTAAGGGGGGGAGGGGAGTAATGAAGGCAGAGTGGGGGGAAGAGGGTAAGGGGGGGGAGGGGGTAATGGAGGGAGAGTGGGGGAAGAGGGTAAGGGGGAGGAATAATGAAGGGAGAGTGGGGGAAAGAGGGTAAGGGGGGAGGGGGTATTGAAGGCAGAGTGGGGGAAGAGGGTAAGGGGGGGAGGGGGTATTGAAGGCAGAGTGGGGGAAGAGGGTAAGGGGGGAGGGGGTGTGAAGGCAGAGTGGGGGAAGAGGGTAAGGGGGAGGGTATTGAAGGCAGAGTGGGGAAGAGGTAAGGGGAGGGTAATGGAGGGAGAGTGGGGGAAGAGGGTAAGGGGGAGGGGGTAATGAAGGGAGAGTGGGGGAAGAGGGTAAGGGGGGGAGGGGGTAATGAAGGCAGAGTGGGGGAAGAGGGTAAGGGGGGGAGGGGGTATTGAAGGCAGAGTGGGGGAAGAGGGTAAGGGGGAGGGTATTGAAGGCAGAGTGGGGGAAGAGGGTAAGGGGGAGGGGTAATGAAGGCAGAGTGGGGGAAGAGGGTAAGGGGGAGGAGGGTAATGAAGGGGGAGAGTGGGGGAAAGAGGGTAAGGGGGGAGGGGGTATTGAAGGGAGAGTGGGGAAGGGTAGGGGGGAGGGGGTATTGAAGGCAGAGTGGGGGAAGAGGGTAAGGGGGGGAGGGGGTATTGAAGGCAGAGTGGGGGAAGAGGGTAAGGGGGGGAGGGGGTATTGAAGGAGGGATGGGGGAAGGGGTAAGGGGGGAGGGGGGTAATGAAGGCAGAGTGGGGGAAGAGGGTAAGGGGAGGGGTAATGAAGGCAGAGTGGGGGAGGGTAAGGGGGGAGGGGGGTAATGAAGGCAGAGTGGGGGAAGAGGGTAAGGGGGAGGGAGGGTAATGAAGGAGAGTGGGGGAAGAGGGTAAGGGGGAGGGCTTATTGAAGGCAGAGTGGGGGAAGAGGGTAAGGGGGGGAGGGGGTAATGAAGGGAGAGTGGGGGAAGAGGGTAAGGGGGGGAGGGGGTATTGAAGGCAGAGTGGGGGAGAGAGAGGTAAGGGGGGAGGGGGTATTGAAGGCAGAGTGGGGGAAGAGGGTAAGGGGGGGAGGGGAGTAATGAAGGGAGGGAGTGGGGAAGAGGGTAAGGGGGAGGGAGTATTGAAGGCAGAGTGGGGGAAGAGGGTAAAGGGGGGAGGGGGGTAATGAAGGGAGAGTGGGGGAAGAGGGTAAGGGGGGGAGGGGGTATTGAAGGCAGAGTGGGGGAAGAGGGTAAGGGGGGGAGGGGAGTAATGAAGGCAGAGTGGGGGAAGAAGAGGGTAAGGGGGAGGGGAGTAATGGAGGAGAGTGGGAAGAGGGTAAGGGGGAGGGGGTATTGAAGGCAGAGTGGGGGAAGAGGGTAAGAGGGGGAGGGTATTGAAGG
The DNA here is from genome assembly GCA_017312705.2 of Penaeus japonicus. Lineage (NCBI taxonomy): Eukaryota > Metazoa > Arthropoda > Malacostraca > Decapoda > Penaeidae > Penaeus > Penaeus japonicus. The sequence goes on from BOPN01001031.1 coordinate 223,385, forward strand.
CAGAGTGGGGGAAGAGGGTAAGGGGGGGAGGGGGGTAATGAAGGGAGAGTGGGGGAAGAGGGTAAGGGGAGGGAGTGACTGAAGGCAGAGTGGGGGAAGAGGGTAAGGGGGAGGAGTAATGAAGGCAGAGTGGGGGAAGAGGGGTAAGGGGGAGGGGGTATTGAAGGCAGAGTGGGGGAAGAGGGGTAAGGGGAGGGGGAGTAATGAAGGCAGAGTGGGGAAGAGGGTAAGGGGGAGGGTAATGGAGGAGAGTGGGGGAAAGAGGGTAAGGGGGAGGGGGGTAATGAAGGGAGAGTGGGGGAAGAGGGTAAGGGGGGGAGGGGGTAATGAAGGGAGAGTGGGGGGAAGAGGGTAAGGGGGGAGGAGGGGTAATGAAGGAGAGTGGGGGAAGAGGGTAAGGGGAGGGTATTGAAGGCAGAGTGGGGGAAGAGGGTAAGGGGAGGGAGTAATGAAGAGGGAGAGTGGGGAGAGAGGGTAAGGGGAGGGTATTGAAGGCAGAGTGGGGAAGAGGGTGGGGGAGGAGTAATGAAGGGAGAGTGGGGGAAGAGGGTAAGGGGGAGGAGGGTAATGAAGGGAGAGTGGGGAAGAGGGTAAGGGGGGGAGGGGGTATTGAAGGCAGAGTGGGGGAAGAGGGTAAGGGGGGGAGGGGGTATTGAAGGCAGAGTGGGGGAAGAGGGTAAGGGGGGGAGGAGATGAGGGAGAGTGGGGGGGAAGAGGGTAAGGGGGGGAGGGGGGTAATGAAGGCAGAGTGGGGGAAGAGGGTAAGGGGGGGAGGGGGTATTGAAGGGAGAGTGGGGAAGAGGGTAAAAAGGGGAGGGGGTATTGAAGGCAGAGTGGGGGAAGAGGGTAAGGGGGGGAGGGGGGTAATGAAGGCAGAGTGGGGGAAGAGGGTAAGGGGGGAGGGGTATTGAAGGGAGAGTGGGGGAAGAGGGTAAGGGGGGGAGGGGGTAATGAAGGCAAGTGGGGGAAGAGGGTAAGGGGAGGGGTAATGAAGGCAGAGTGGGGGAAGAGGGTAAGGGGGGGAGGGGGTATTGAAGGCAGAGTGGGGGAAGAGGGTAAGGGGGGGAGGGGGTATTGAAGGCAGAGTGGGGGAAGAGGGTAAGGGGGGGGAGGGAGTAATGAAGGGAGAGTGGGGGAAGAGGGTAAGGGGGGAGGGGTATTGAAGGGAGAGTGGGAAGAGGGTAAGGGGGAGGGTATTGAAGGCAGAGTGGGGGAAGAGGGTAAGGGGGGGAGGGGAGTAATGAAGAAGAGGCAGAGTGGGGGAAGAGGGTAGGGGGGGAGGGGAGTAATGGAGGGAGAGTGGGGGAAGAGAGAGGGTAAGGGGGAGGGGAGTAATGAAGGAGAGTGGGGGAAGAGGGTAAGGGGGAGGGGGGGTAATGAAGGCAGAGTGGGGGAAGAGGGTAAGGGGGGGAGGGGGTATTGAAGGCTTGAAGTGGGGGAAGAGGGTAAGGGGGAGGGGTATTGAAGGGAGGAGGGGGAGTGGGGGAAGAGGGTAAGGGGGGGGAGGGGGTAATGAAGGCAGAGTGGGGGAAGAGGGTAAGGGGGGGAGGGGGTATTGAAGGCAGAGTGGGGGAAGAGGGTAAGGGGGGGAGGGGAGTAATGAAGGCAGAGTGGAAAAGGGTAAGGGGAGGGGGGTAATGAAGGCAGAGTGGGGGAAGAGGGTAAGGGGGGGAGGGGGTATTGAAGGGAGAGTGGGTAGGGAGTGGGGAAGAGGGTGGGGGGGGAGGGGGGTAATGAAGGGGGTGGGGGTGGGGTGTGGTGAAGAGGGTAAGGGGGGAGGGGGTAATGAAGGGGGGGTGGGGTAGGGTGTGGAAAGAGGGGTAAGGGGGGAGGGTAATGAAGGGGGGTGGGGGTAGGGAGTGGGGAAGAGGGTAAGGGGGGAGGGGGGGAGTGGGGGTAGGGTGTGGGGAAGAGGGTAAGGGGGGGAGGGGGTATTGAAGGGTGGGGGAGGGGGTAGGGTGTGGAAAAGAGGGTAAGGGGGGGAGGGGGTAATGAAGGGGGGGGGGGGTAGGGAGTGGGGAAGAGGGTAAGGGGGGGAGGGGGTAATGAAGGGAGAGTGGGGGTAGGGAGTGGGGAAGAGGGTAAGGGGGGGAGGGGTATTGAAGGGTGGGGGAGGGGGTAGGGTGTGGGGAAGAGAGGGTGGGGGGGGTATTGGAGAGTGGGGGTAGGGAGTGGTGAAAAGGGGAAGGGGGGAGCTGTGAAGGGAGAGTGGGGGGAGGATGTGGGGAGAAGGGGTAAAGGGGGGGGAGGGGGTAATGAGAGGGTGGGGTAGGGAGTTGGGAAGAGGGTAAGGGGGAGGAGGTATTGAAGGGAGTGGGGAAGAGGGTAAGGGGGGAGGGGGTATTGAAGGGAGTGGGAAGAGGGTAGGGGGGGAGGGGTATTGAAGGGAGAGTGGGGGTAGGGAGTGGGAGAAGAGGGTAAGGGGGGAGGGGGTATTGAAGGGAGAGTGGGGGTGGGGAGTGGGGGAGAGATTGGGGGAGGGGGTAGGGTGTGGTGAAGAGGGTAGAGGGGGGAGGGGTATTGAAGGGGGTGGGGTAGGGAGTGGGGAAGAGGGTAAGGGGGGGAGGGGGTATTGAAGGAGTCAGGGAAGAGGGTAGGGGGGAGGGGTATAGAAGGGGGAGTGGGGAAGAGGGTAAGGGGGGAGGGGTATTAAAGGGAGAGAGTGGGGGTAGGGAGTGGGGGAGAGGGTAAGGGGGAGGGGGTAGGGTGTGGTGAAGAGGAGTGAGGGGAGGGGGGTATTGAAGGGGGTGGGGTAGGGAGTGGGGGAAGAGGGGGTAAGGGGGAGGGGTATTGAAGGGGGGTGGGGTAGGGTGTGGTGAAGAGGGTAAGGGGGGAGGGTTATTGAAGGGGGAGTGGGGAAGAGGGTAAGGGGGGGGGGAGGGTATAGAAGGGGAGTGGGGGTAGGGAGTGGGGAAGAGGGTAAGGGGGGGAGGGGGTAATGAAGGCAGAGTGGGGGAAGGGTAAGGGGGAGGGGGTAATGAAGGCAAGTGGGGGAAAGGGTAAGGGGGAGGGGTATTGAAGGGAGTGGGAAGAGGGTAAGGGGGAGTAATGAAGGGGGGTGGGGTAGGGAGTGGGGAAGAGAGGGTAAGGGGGTATTGAAGGGAGGAGTGGGGGAAAGAGGGTAAGGGGGGGAGGGAGGTATTGAAGTCAGAGTGGGGAAGAGGGTAAGGGGGGAGGGGGGTATTGAAGGCAGAGTGGGGGAAGAGAGGGTAAGGGGGGAGGGGGTAATGAAGGCAGAGTGGGGGAAGAGGGTAAGGGGGGGAGGGGGGTAATGAAGGCAGAGTGGGGGAAGAGGGTAAGGGGGGAGGGGGGGTAATGAAGGCAGAGTGGGGGAAGAGGGTAAGGGGGGGAGGGGGTATTGAAGGCAGAGTGGGGGAAGAGGGTAAGGGGGGGAGGGGGTATTGAAGGCAGAGTGGGGGAAGAGGGTAAGGGGGAGGAGTAATGAAGGGAGAGTAGGGGGAAGAAGAGGGGTAAGGGGGGAGGGGGTATTGAAGGCAGAGTGGGGAAGAGGGTAAGGGGAGGGGGGGTAATGAAGGCAGAGTGGGGGAAGAGGGTAAGGGGGGGAGGGGGGTATTGAAGCAGAGTGGGGGAAGAGGGTAAGGGGGGAGGGGGTAATGAAAGGCAAGTGGGGGAAGAGGGTAAGGGGGAGGGGGGTATCGAAGGGAGAGTGGGGGAAGGGTAGGGGAGGGTATTGAAGGCAGAGTGGGGGAAGAGGGTAAGGGGGAGGGGTAATGAAGGCAGAGTGGGGGAAGAGGGTAAGGGGGGGAGGGGGGTATTGAAGGGAGAGTGGGGGTAGGGAGTGGGGAAGAAGGGTGGGGTAAGGGGGTAATAAAGGGGGGGTGCGGTAGGGAGTGGGAAAGAAGGTAAGGGGGGGAGGGGGTAAGGAAGGGGGGGTGGGGGTAGTGAGTATAGAAGAGAGAGTGGGGGTAGAGTGTGGTTAAGTGGGGTGGGGGCAGGGGGTAATAAAGAGAGGGTGAGAGTGGAGGTGAGGGTGAGGGTGAGGGTGAGGGTAGGGGGTGATAAAATGATATATATATATATAAATATATATATATATATATATATATATATATATATATATATATATATATATGTGTGTGTGTGTGTGTGTGTGTGTGTGTGTGTGTGTGTGTGTGTGTGTGTGTGTGTGTGTGTGTGTGTGTGTGTGTGTGTCTGTGCGTGTGTGTGTGTGTGTGTGTGTGTGTGTCTGTCTGTGCGTGTGTGTATGTCTGTATATAAAACACACACACACACACACACACACACACACACACACACACACACACACACACACATGTGTGTGTGTGTGTGTATATATATATATATATATATATATATATATATATATATATATATATATATATATATATATATATATATATATATATATAACCAGACGACTGCCACCAATTAAAGAGCGCAATGTGAGTTGTTGCCATTCCCTGCATTCATTGCATGTGCTCGTAGCGGCTCTGCTACCTGGTCGCTTAATTAGCAATTTTATCATGTATTCTTGCACCTGGAAAACACATATTTATATCATATTCATGGAAAGAGGCTGCTATTGCAACAATTACTGTATTTTCATCACATTTTGCTTCAAGCTTCATCGTCAACTTCTTCGTCTACCATTCCTTCTTTTTATTCTTCATTTTTGTCTTTTCTTAGGAGTGTGAAGGGGTTAATTACAAATAATTGTGATTTTCAAAAGAAATACTTCTAACTTGCTTCCCGGGCTCGTTTTCTTACTATAAGCTTTTGCATCCACGAATATGCTTTTCAGATCCACAAAATCTCGTCCCATTCTGGCGCAGTTACGCTTTCCACTGCATTCCAATTCAAGAAGGATTAATTCTAACTGCGACTTTGAAGAAATTATATTATACTGGCCAGCCAATGGGAAGCACGCTCTCAAAATGCGTCTGCCAATCACCGGACAACAATATCAACATACAGTTACGCGCCAAAATGCGTCCGCCAATCACCGCACAATAATGGAAATACTGTTGTGTCTCTTTGGATGTGTGATTAGATCTCAGCAACTTAAGGAGAGGATAAAGGTGACAGGGATCAGCCTTGGAATGAATTTAAAATCCCAATCATCACAACACTGCTGTCATCCGGTGGCCCTGCATCCGCTTTGGCCTGCGCGCCTGCCGATGTTGTGGCAAAGGCTAACAATCCTTCGCCTTTGTTAGTGTGAAGAAATGGGGCTTTTCACACACTGGATTTCAGTTTAGATCTATATTTACATAGCTTTATTGAGATCTGAGAAAGCCTGTTAGCGTGAAACGTTATTTATAAGTGTTTTTAGATCCAGATTGAGAAATTGCGACAGGGCTGAGCAGTCGCAATAGTTGTGCCAAATCTGACGTCGTAAGTTGTTTATCGGATTGGCAATTTAGGGAGAAACCATGAGTTGCAAGTTGCAAAGCGTTTCTTGGATCTGCTCCTTCATAAACTGGTTCTTTATTTCTTTACAAATATAATCGTTTATTTCGAAGAAGAAGAATATCAGTTTTGATGAAAAATAAGAATAATAGCAGTGATCAAAATGTGGCTGTGAACGAGAGAGAGAGAGAGAGAGAGAGAGAGAGAGAGAGAGAGAGAGAGAGAGAGAGAGAGAGAGAGAGAGAGAGAGAGATGAGAGGGAGAAGGAAGTTGGGACGGATGGAAGGTGACAAGGAGAGAGAAAGAGAATGAAAGTGAGTGAGAGTGAGTATATGTATGTGTGTGAGAGAGAGAGAGACTAAAACTGACAGACGGAAGGAGAGAGAGAAAATACAGCCCTCCTTGTAGACATAAAAGTATCCATTTTTTCTCCCGTAGCATTTAATCTAACTCCTTTAGATTAGATCTAATGCTTCCCCTGAGGCTTCGATAATCTTGAGAAAGACACCATAGGTCTCCCGGGATTTTATTTTCACAGACTGACCCATAAAGACAGTCTCCTATGTGTCGTTATAGGTAATTTAGATTTATTTCTCAAGACATAACATATATTCTACGTCATTTCCACTGCGGCAATTCCTCTTTGGACAATGAAAGGGATTCGATTCACAATAACGATTGGGACTATCGGTATTGTGAGTCGAATCCCTTTCTGTGTGGAGTTGGATTCGAGAATAGGGGCCTGAAAAGAATTGGATTGTTTACATGCTAATGCTATTGTATAACCTATTGATACGGACCATGTGCAATACGCACGTAACCCAAAAATATCATAGAATATACGCAGCAACAACATAAAGAAATCTAGCCAATAGTTAGGGTCATAGATACATGAAACATTCGACTATTTTATAAGTCCTTTGTACACAGGGACACACACTAAACGGCTACGGTAATCGTGTTTTTTAGTTTACTTTGATCTTTGTACAGAGTTCAGCGCTCCTTCTACAGGCGTCACAACTACGATGAAGCTTTCTCTTGTGTGACGTACATTGTCTCTGTTATTTACTTTCTTCCTTCCTCTCCTATTTCTTATTTACTTTTTTCTCTACCCTGTTCCATCGTGAGAGATAAAGTGAGAGAGAGAGAGAGAAAAGGAATGTGAGTTCCTTCAACCGAGAATTCACTCATTTGGTTCCGAGACAGGAAAGAGAAGATATATATATATATATATATATATATATATATATATATATATATATATATATATATATATATATATATATATATATATATATATATATATATATATATATATATATATATATATATATATATATATATATATATACATATATATATATTTATATATGCATATATATATATATATATATATATATATATATATATATATATATATATATATATATATATACACATATATATGTATATATGTATATATATATTTATACATATATATGTATATATATATATATATATATATATATATATATATATATATATATATATATATATATGTGTGTGTGTGTGTGTGTGTGTGTGTGTGTGTGTGTGTGTGTGTGTGTGTTGTTGTTGTTGTTGTTGTTGTTTTTCAATCAGGGATGCTTCCTCTTTTACGGACATCAAAAGTTTCCCTTCTCATTCAACTTGTATCTTAATGGTTACAATAGAGAATGATTCGGTCTGAAACTAATCACACGATAATTGGATTGCTTGACCTACTTAGACTAAAAAATAAAAGACACTCCGAGTAATCAGTTTTATTTATCAATCTTTCCCTTTGGGAGTTATTCTGACGGATGATCACAATCGTATTAATTAGCAGATTTCATAAGATATCTCTTTATATGATAATAACGAATTTAATGACCATGAGCTTAACATACTACGCCATCTCTCTGTTGATCAAGCCAGCCCTATTGTTTCTGGCTTATGGACCGCCCTCGAGGGTTTTGGTACACGGGACAACTTCTCATCCGGCTAATTAAAAACGACAGAGCAGCTGGGAGAAGTCCGAGTACACGAGCGGAGAACGGAAGTCTTTTGTTTTGAGGAGAAGGTCTTAGACAAGCTTGTATAAATTATCTTTTCCTTTACGACGAGAGACTCTTTGAGAAGCCGAGAAAGGCGTTGCGGAGAGCGCTGTCAAAGTTGGTCTGGAACATTAGATTCGCTAAAAAGAATGACCGGTAAAAATGTCAGATTCGACAAAAATTGAATTCACAAGAAACAAAAATAAATAAATAAAATAATGATGATGATGATAATGATGATGATGATGATGATGATGATAATAATGATGATTATTATGGAGAAGAAGAATTTCGCAAAAAACATGGAAGATGGCTGACCCTAGAACCGGGAGCAAAAAGCAAAGACCTTTGACTTACAACTCAAAGGCCAACTTTCTGACAGTGAACACCAAAGGAACAATCACATCAATGCTTATTAGCCAAACGACTAAGGAGCTTCAAATTCCCGGAATCGTACACCAACAGGAGACGGATATCAGGTGGTGGATGGGGAGAAGATCGGTAACAAATCTCTTAGAAAGTTGAAAAGCTTTGAGTCTGCATCTGAAGGGGGAACTTTGGGGTTTGGAATAATGCTTTATAAGAAAGTGAACTTGGTTCCTAAATTAAAAATCAAAATACCGAAGCTTCCTATCTATGGCCATGGATAAATAAGTGTCCGAAAAGTAACTTTAAGACAGAAAAAGACAACGAAAAGACCTGTAACAGTAACTATCGAAGCACAAGAGAAAAAGGAGGACTTTTTGGAAATTGTAAAGAAGAGGAAACTGAATTCGTATGACCAATGGATGCAAAGAGGTGGTAACCTAGTTACGGCGACTCTAGAAGGAGAGGTCACAGAAAATGGAAGAGAGAGCGACGGCCTGAGTGCTTTGACAGCATCAAGAACCGGTCACACGGAATAGGGAATGCAGGAGGGTTATCTGTAGAGGGAAATACACTTGTGTTACGAGACGATGAAATGAACTAGTAAAGGTTTAATATCTATGGAATGGCCTTCTGTTCTTTCTTATTTTTTCATCTCCATTGCAGTATATTGTTCTGTTGAGATGTGGTTTATTCTTACTATTTGATTTTTTTTCTTTCTTTCTTTTTTTTCTTATTTTTTTATTGCCAATTGAATTTTCTTTTATTCTTTGACTTTCTTATTTGTTTACTATCTTTCATTATATATCTTTATTGCTGTCTGTGGTAGATAGACACAAATAGGTAGATGAAGAGAAATTAAAGATATTTAGTGTGTGTGTGTGAGAGAAAGAAGGACAGATAGACAGACAGAGGCAGAGAGAGCTTGAGTTAGAGAGAGAAAGAAAATTCATGCCATGATTAACAAAATTCAGGAAAGCGAAACTCTAGAGTCGGGAATTGCAATATTACGTGAATAATTCCAACGCACGCAAGGAAATTTTTAAAAATGTTAAAGTAAATTGAAATCGAGAAAATAAATAATTTAAAGAGATAATGATATTCTATTCGTTCCGCGGCCCATCAACCCTTTTATTCCATCGTGGACTAATTCCTTAAGTAATGACAGGAAAGAGTAGACACAAGGCATTTTGGTTTGAAATATAGTTATCACAAATAGAATTTAGGGAAATAATATAGAACAATAAGAAGCTATCATTTTGCTTTGAAATTAGTTTCTGTCAGAGAGTATTTTGAGATTATATAAACTTCAGATTGGATATATATTTGAAATAGGACAACACTGTAAAATAATGTTTGATTCTATTCTATCCTATAGTATTTTCAGTCATTTTAAGTCAGAGGGAGAATGAGGGGAGGCTGAGGGAGGAAGGGAGTAAATGAGCCTCCAAAACTCGATTGCACAATGATAGCAACCTTCCTGTTTGATACATGGCCCATCTCATTAACCTTGCATTTAACTGACAGGACGTTTGCAAATACTTGAGAGGCTGATGATCCGTTTCAATTACAAAATGTTTGCCGTACAGATACTGATAAAATTTCTTCATAGCCCAAATGATCGCTAGACACTCCTTTTCTACTACACTATAGTTCCTTTCCTCCGCCTTCAGCTTACGACTGGCATACATGACTGGCCATCGCTCGTTTTCCCACACCTGTAGAAGTACTGCGCCTAACCCGATGTCTGATGCATCTGTTTGCACAATGAACTGTCTACTCATGTCTGGAAGTTTTAATATGGGTTTGTTAGCAAGAACTTTCCGTAATTTATCAAAAGCATCTTGATGACAAATCTCCCATGATACTTTATTCGGTACGGATTTCTTCGTAAGATCACTAAGAGGTGACGCAATGGTAGCGTAATCAGCGATATATTGTCTATAATATCCAGTTAACCCGAGAAAAGATCTAACTTCCTTCTTTGTTCGCGATATAACCATGCTGAGAACACGGTTTATCTTGTCGTCGGTGGTAGACGAAACGCCACTACCCACGCAGTGCCCTAAATATTCGATGCTCGACTTTCCGATCTCGCTTTTACTCGGACGTGCTGTTAATCCTGCCTTCTTAATTATTGCTAATACGCATTCTAAAGTTTTTATATGATCTTTCCAATTTTCAGTATGTATGAGTATATCATCGACAAAAGACTCTACATTCTCAATCTCGTTAAATGTAGCACTAGCATTTATCAAACCGAAAGGCATGACTGTAAACTGTAGTAGCCCCTTGCTGGTTTGGAATGCAGTTACTTTACGGCTTTCTTCACTCAACGGTATCTGCCAGTATCCCTTTGATAAATCGATTTTGGAAAAATATTTACTATTTGAAATTTTAGTCATAATAGCACTTTGATTCGGCATGGGCTCAGCATCAAAAACAGTAATCTTATTAATTTTCCTGAAATCTAGACACAAGCGATTGGTGCCATCTTTCTTTTTCACAGCAATCATCGGCGTGGAATACGGGGACATTGAATACTCGACCAATCCGAGTCTTAGCATACGCTCCACGTCTTCCTCTATGCCCTTCTGTAACGCAAATGGGACTGGGTATGGTTTGCTCCTTATGGGTTTTTCGTCATAAAGTTTCACCTTATGATCAATTAC
>BOPN01001031.1:251367-253867 GCA_017312705.2 Penaeus japonicus
TGTTCGTTCTCCTCAAGCCACTGTTCGTTCTCCTTAAGCCACTGTTCGTTCTCCTCAAGCCACTGTTCGTTCTCCCCAAGCCACTGTTCGTTCTCCTTAAGCCACTGTTCGTTCTCCTTGAGCCACTGTTCGTTCGTTCTCCTCAAGCCACTGTTCGTTCTCCTCAAGCCACTGTTCGTTCTCCTCAAGCCACTGTTCGTTCTCCTCAAGCCACTGTTCGTTCTCCTTAAGCCACTGTTCGTTCTCCTCAAGCCACTGTTCGTTCTCCTCAAGCCACTGTTCGTTCTCCTCAAGCCACTCTTCGTTCTCCTTAAGCCACTCTTCGTTCTCCTTAAGCCACTGTTCGTTCTTCTTAAGCCACTCTTCGTTCTCCTTAAGCCACTGCATCAAATTAAATTATATTTAAAATCAGGACAATTATATGAGATTAAAATGAAATTTGAGGTTGCGACAATGAAATCTTAGGTTCTGGCAATCAAAAGTGAAGATATGACATTTGGAATGGCTCTATGGATTCACGACTTTAAGCTTAGCATTTCAAACGAAAACTGATGTATAAAAGTTTTTAAGTTTGTTCTTTAAGCTCACAACAATGCCATTCTCCTGAAGCCACTGTTCGTTCTCCTCAAGCCACTGTTCGTTCTCCTTAAGCCACTGTTCGTTCTCCTCAAGCCACTGTTCGTTCTCCTGAAGCCACTGTTCGTTCTCCTGAAGCCACTGTTCGTTCTCCTGAAGCCACTGTTCGTTCTCCTGAAGCCACTGTTCGTTCTCCTTAAGCCACTGTTCGTTCTCCTGAAGCCACTGTTCGTTCTCCTCAAGCCACTGTTCGTTCTCCTCAAGCCACTGTTCGTTCTTCTTAAGCCACTGTTCGTTCTCCTCAAGCCACTGTTCGTTCTCCTCAAGCCACTGTTCGTTCTCCTCAAGCCACTGTTCGTTCTCCTCAAGCCACTGTTCGTTCTCCTCAAGCCACTGTTCGTTCTTCTTAAGCCACTGTTCGTTCTCCTGAAGCCACTGTTCGTTCTCCTGAAGCCACTGTTCGTTCTCATGAAGCCACTGTTCGTTCTCCTGAAGCCACTGTTCGTTCTCCTCAAGCCACTGTTCGTTCTCCTCAAGCCACTGTTCGTTCTCCTCAAGCCACTGTTCGTTCTTCTTAAGCCACTGTTCGTTCTCCTGAAGCCACTGTTCGTTCTCCTCAAGCCACTGTTCGTTCTCCTCAAGCCACTGTTCGTTCTCCTCAAGCCACTGTTCGTTCTCCTCAAGCCACTGTTCGTTCTCCTCAAGCCACTGTTCGTTCTCCTCAAGCCACTGTTCGTTCTTCTTAAGCCACTGTTCGTTCTCCTGAAGCCACTGTTCGTTCTCCTCAAGCCACTGTTCGTTCTCCTCAAGCCACTGTTCGTTCTCCTCAAGCCACTGTTCGTTCTTCTTAAGCCACTGTTCGTTCTCCTGAAGCCACTGTTCGTTCTCCTAAAGCCACTGTTCGTTCTCCTGAAGCCACTGTTCGTTCTCCTGAAGCCACTGTTCGTTCTCCTCAAGCCACTGTTCGTTCTCCTCAAGCCACTGTTCGTTCTCCTCAAGCCACTGTTCGTTCTCCTCAAGCCACTGTTCGTTCTTCTTAAGCCACTGTTCATTCTCCTGAAGCCACTGTTCGTTCTCCTCAAGCCACTGTTCGTTCTCCTCAAGCCACTGTTCGTTCTCCCTCAATACTGTTCGTTCTTCTTAAGCCACTGTTCGTTCTCCTGAAGCCACTGTTCGTTCTCCTGAAGCCACTGTTCGTTCTCCTGAAGCCACTGTTCGTTCTCCTCAAGCCACTGTTCGTTCTCCTCAAGCCACCGTTCGTTCTCCTCAAGCCACTGTTCGTTCTTCTTAAGCCACTGTTCGTTCTCCTCAAGCCACTGTTCGTTCTCCTCAAGCCACTGTTCGTTCTCCTGAAGCCACTGTTCGTTCTCCTCAAGCCACTGTTCGTTCTCCTCAAGCCACTGTTCGTTCTCCTCAAGCCACTGTTCGTTTCTCCGCAAGCCACTGTTCGTTCTCCTGAAGCCACTGTTCGTTCTCCTGAAGCCACTGTTCGTTCTCCTCAAGCCACTGTTCGTTCTCCTAAAGCCACTGTTCGTTCTCCTCAAGCCACTGTTCGTTCTCCTCAAGCCACTGTTCGTTCTTCTTAAGCCACTGTTCGTTCTCCTGAAGCCACTGTTCGTTCTCCTGAAGCCACTGTTCGTTCTCCTGAAGCCACTGTTCGTTCTCCTCAAGCCACTGTTCGTTCTCCTCAAGCCACTGTTCGTTCTTCTTAAGCCACTGTTCGTTCTCCTCAAGCCACTGTTCGTTCTCCTGAAGCCACTGTTCGTTCTCCTCAAGCCACTGTTCGTTCTCCTCAAGCCACTGTTCGTTCTCCTCAAGCCACTGTTCGTTCTCCTCAAGCCACTGTTCGTTCTCCTCAAGCCACTGTTCGTTCTCCTCAAGCCACTGTTCGTTCTCCTCAAGCCACTGTTCGTTCTCCTCAAGC
>BOPN01001031.1:261367-263867 GCA_017312705.2 Penaeus japonicus
AATCCTTTAATAGCTCTGAGGAATCGTAAAAGATTTTCTGATGCCACGTCATCCCTATAACAGTTAACGAGCCCCTGAATTCATGTATTCTCCCCATTTAAGATGGGGTCATTTATCCACCTTGGTGAGGAACTGTGGGACTTATTTCTTTGAGCGGACCCAAGTATTGCAGAAGTCAGTGACAACTTTTATCAGATCATGAGAGTAGTTTTCGACTGTTGTTACGACATAGGTGCTATACCAGTCATAAAAACCTGCCTTGGAGGGATGCTCCAATCCCGGTGGGATTGTAATTTTGGGTCTGGGTGCTTTGTGAGCTATGCTGTTGTCTATAGTATACCCTATTAGGATTACAAAGTGGTCACTGGCTAACTCTTGAACCAGTGAAGTACAAACATTACCATGTACAAGATCTTTGCCAATTACATGATCTAACCTGCCACCTCCGAAATGAGTCTGTTTATATGTGTCATAAATTCTATATTAAAATCCCCATACATAATGTTCCTTGATTATGAAAATTGGGTAGAGACCAAGTAAAAAAAATTGAGCTCTTGGCATGCACATTATGCAATGGGAAGAACCCAAAGGCAGTCTGAATATTTAAATGATGGAGCTGCGGACGTCGGTGTTCCCGGATTTTTTACTAGTTTATGTGGCAGTGTTAGCTTTACGTACGTCAACAAACCCGTCATGGCTGTATTTGCATATGAACAATACCCTTAAATTTCGGTGCTATTTTCCTGTTAGTAGCAGTTGCAAACTGTTCTTGCACGCAAATCATATCAACTTTATTTTTACGAATATGAAATTCTAGGCTATTAGGTATAGGCTTAATGCTACGCATATTTCATGAATTTGATTGTGCATTTATCCATACATGAAAATGAATTTGAGTGTGACTCGGTATTGTTATGCAAAATTGAATTCTCCATCTTATATTTAAGTTGCCTTTGGAACTCTGTAATATAGTTCTTTAATTGCTTTGACACCAAATATAGTATTAATGTATGATATTCTTTCGTAAATAGATTGCAAGTTGAGTTCCGTTCTCATGTTCACAATCCTCGTTGTATTAGGAGCACCGGGAATGATCCTCATAGCTGCATTCTGTACAACTATTAGACAAGTTAACTCTAATTCCCTAAATGATACAAGGTGTAAGTCAAAGTAATCTACGACTGACCGTATGTATGGCAAGTAATAGAGTCTTTCAGTGTTAACATTGATACCATGTTCTATTCCAACAAGAGTCTTGAGTGGCTTCAACCGCTCCCACAGTCTTTTCTTTAAGGTCATAATGAGTTCTGTGTCGTTAGCAGTCACCCCGAGATACTTGTATTTGTGGCAAAGATCTAGCTCAATGTCATCTATATGAAAGTTTGGCAATGGGATTGTAAGAGGATTGAGTGCCTTTTTTTTTCAAAATCGCACTCAGTACATTAAGGATCTGTTGCATTCTATCCTCGGATGAGAATTTAATTCAGATGTAATGAAATGTGGGTTAATTTTCCGTAGGTTTTAATGTTTTTAGAATTTTCGCTGTTGTTTTTGTTGTTCTTATTATTATTGTTGCTGTTGCTGTTGTTGTTATTGTTATTATCATCTCTAGTACTATTATTATAATCATTGTTTTCGTTGTTATCCTCATTATCATTATTATCATTTTGACTCCTATAACTATCACTATTGTTTTCATTATTGTCATCATTACTGCTATTACTATTGTCATTATTATTAATATCATTATTACTACCATTATCATTGTCATCACCACAAGTGTTATCATCATAATTATCCTCATTATCATTATTGTTATCATTACCATCTTCATTATCATTATCATTATTTTTGTTATTATCTTTACTAGTCTCGGTATTATTATTATTATTATTATTCCCATTATTTTTATCATGATTATCACTATCTTTATTACTACTATTACCCTTATTATTGTTGTTGTTTTTATTATCATTAACATCATTAGTATTATTATTACCATTATTATGATTATCAACATTACCATTAACATTACTGTTATCATTATCACTATTATCATTATCAGTATCATTATCATCGTTATTACTACTATTATCATCATTGTTATCGTTATCATTACTAGCATTATGATTACTATAATTTTCATTTTTACAATCATAAGTATAATATTGATGATAATGATAATAGCAATGATAAAGAACATATTAATGATAAAATATAGTAATGGGAATAAAAAGGATAAATGTTATCATATCTATCTATCTTTTTAGCGATTTTGTACTTGTTTTAATTTTTTTTTCCAGCGAATGTCAAGTTCGAAGTTTTTTGCCGGTCCTAGTAAACAAGCATTCCGAAGTATCACAAACTCTTCTTACAATTCTATTTTCTTTAGTTATCCCTCCAGTGAGCGTTTTGCAGTTCCTAATACTCATATAATCACCGGTGTTGTTTTGTCTTTCTGGCATCCTTACACTCTAATCAGTTCTAATTTCAACCTTTT
>BOPN01001031.1:278867-281367 GCA_017312705.2 Penaeus japonicus
TCTTCGCCTAGTCTCCTAACTTCAGAAAGCCCTACAATATCCCATTTAATAAATGAAAGTTCCTCAAGCAGTGTCAAAAGATCAGATTCTGTTCTCAGGGTCCTTACATTGTATGTGCATAAATTCATCATCTTTAGGCGGCCTGGGTCTAACCGGATATTTTTAGCACCCTCTGCTCCAGAATCAACCTGATCGCCGCCGTGACCAGGGGCTCCTTCGCTTCCGGGGAATGAGGGCCGTTGTCTTGACTGGGAAATCATATTTAAGAGGGGTGTGGCCTGGTACCCCCACCTGTCGGCCTTGTGCACGGTGGGGGGAGTAATTTTAGTCCGGAGGCTACCATTAATCTCCAATAACACGTTTGAGTTAGTCTCGCATGTTATTAGGAGATCTTTGTATCCACCGATCTATCTCACGACCTTCCGGTCTACTCATGTGAGAATGGGCATTTGTCTATATATACGTGCAGGGCCTACGCAAAAATGCATGTTTGCATGTTTATGCGCGCTCCCGTGCCCGCACTTATATTCGTTACTATATATAGATATAGAGAATGTACAGCGTAGGCGCCTATATATACAAATAAGCAATTATGCACATACTCCAAGCGTTTGTCTACCCCCATATGCAAGCATACCCATACACATCAGCGTCCACGCGTGCACACACACGCACGTGAATTATAATGTGCCCATGCATTATAATTTGTTTAAATATATATACTTATACATACATATACACACACACATATATATACATACGTATATATACATACATACATATACATATACATACACATATACATACATATATATATATAGTAGGCAATGGTATACATATATCTGGCAACAATTCGGAGAGGTAATTACTAGTTGGTACCTAAACCGTTTGAGGGTCCTACTGTGACCTTGACCATTGGTGATGCCATATCTTGTGTTGGGCTTTCATTACGAATAATTTTCCAGACTGATATTCAGTGTGGGCTCATGATTAGATTTATGAACACTGGAAACATAACATATGTGATTCTATAGTATAATGTACTCACGAACTAGGATTGGATTTTACTCAGGCCAGATGTTGGATGGTGGTTGATCACCTTTGACCCTTGGCACTTTGACCCTTGGCACTTGGGGAGCGTTAAGCGATATTTGACTCATTTTCTGTTGTTTTGCTTGGATGGTATTTCATATTAGAAATATATTCAGACATCCTCAGATGTTTTCACATTGCATTATATTTGCAAATCGCTATAAAAGATGGTATAACTCCATGTTTCCTTCATTTATATCATGGCACTTTTTGGCATCTCACTGCCTTTGAAAAGGCTAGCTCTCTTGTGGTATTCTTTCTTTTTGAATTTTCTACGACACTTATGTAATTTCTATTTCGATCGCATATGCTCTCTAGACATTCACAGATATTTTCACCTTATGCTGTTCCGCCACGGATCACTGGATATACTTAATTTTACACTTAATATCGTGAGACCTAACACTGAAACCTCTCCTACTCGATGCCAGATATATATATATATATATATATATATATATATATATATATATATATATATATATATATATATATATATATATATATATATCTCTCTCTCTCTCTCTCTCTCTCTATATATATATATATATATATATATATATATATATATATATATATATATATATATACATACATATCTCTCTCTCTCTATCTATCTATCTATCTATCTATCTGTCTTTCTATCTATCTATCTATCTATCTATCTATCTATCTCTCTCTTTCTCTCTCTCTCTCTCTCTCTCTCTCTCTCTCTCTCTCTCTCTCTCATTCTCTCTCTCTCATTCTCTCTCTCTCTCTTTCTCTTTCTCTCTTTACTTCCTACTCCTACTCTCCCCTTTGCAATTGGATGCTACTGCAAGGAAAAAATTTAGTACAAAGGAGAAAAGGTGTCACTGCAAAAGTGAGAGGCTGCAACTGGGAACAAAAAAGAGGAGCGCACTCTCTCCCTTGCAACGGCACGAGGCGATAAATAAGCGTTTTATCAATGCCTCTCCCAGTGAGAGTGAGTTAGCACGGGTGGTCATGCAACTGCCCCATTTTCTTTTATTTTTGCGTAATCTGGGGAAACTGTTAAAAAAGTGTATGTTTGATGTATCACCCTTAGCATTGTAATCATTCATATTTTAGAAGCAGTAGTGATGTGATTATTATTTTCATTGCTATAATCATTATCACATTTACTGTCATTATCAGTATTATTGTTTTAATTGTTATTAATGACATATATATATATGTATTTTTTATTCGTATAATCATTATCATAATTACTATCATTATCATTATCACTATCCTTATGATCATAATTAATCATAATCATCATTATCATCATCATTAGCATCGATGTTTTTATTAGTAGTAACAGTAATATCACTGCTATCATCATTACCATCACAATTATCATTATTATCATTAACGTACTTGGTAGTAGCATCAGGAGTATATAATG
>BOPN01001031.1:296367-298867 GCA_017312705.2 Penaeus japonicus
TAACTCATTTACATATGATGAACTTATGTTTGTTTTTTTGTTGTTGTTTTTTATAATAATGAGCAAAGAAACTGGATGCCTACATTACGTAGGCTTTCTATGGATAGGTGGATGCTGTGGAATGCGATATAGACAAGATGCAGGTTTCTTTGTGTGTGTGTGTTTGTGTGTGTGTGTGTGTGTGTGTGTGTGTGTGTGTGTGTGTGTGTGTGTGTGTGTGTATTCGTGTGTGTGTGTTTATATGCAAACTTATGTACCCGTGTCTAGACTTACCTGTAACACCACACTCAAAGTTGAACAGACTGATCTATATGTGCAACCTCACACCCGCCCACACGTACATCCGCACACATCCTCCCATAGACAGACACCTAGGTTCGACCTCTTCCCGCAGCTCAATACCCGCGCCGCCCTCGACCCGGTTCGACCTCTTCACCACAGAACCGAGGAAGGTTCTCCACCTGCTAATTAGCCCGGGCTTTTTTGGAACCTGTGATCCTGCTGTTGTGTAAGCGGCGGCGCTCTCGGGGTAAGGAGAGCGGAGGGGGATGGGGTGGAGGATGGGAGGGAGGGGGAGGAGGATGAAAGGAGGGAGGGGGAGGGGGATGGGAGGGAGGGGGGGAGGAAGGGAGGGAGGGAGGGAGGGGGAGGGAGAGGAAGGGGGGGGGGGGGGGGGGGGGGGGGGGGGGGGGGGGGGATGGGGGACGAGGAAGAGAGAGGAGAGGAGGGTGGGATGTGGGAGGAGGGATAAAGGAGGGGAGGGAGAGAGGTAGATGAGAGCGTGGGAGAAGGATCAGTAAGGGAAGGAGAGATGGATAGGGAAGAGGGAGAGGTGGAGGAGGGAGGGGAGAGGAGGAGGAAGGAAGGATGGTGGGAGGTAGAGGAGAGGAGGAAGGAAGGAGGATGGGAGAAGGAAGGAGATGAAAAAGAGAGAGGAAGGGAAGAAGGGAGAGAGAGGGAGAGGGGAAGGAGGGGGAGAGACAGAGAGAAGAGAGAAGTCGAAGAGAGAAGGGATAATGAAGTGAAAATAGGAGAAGGTGAGACTACAGTAAAAAGACCCTATTACACGATATATGTAAGTGTGTGTGTGTGTGTTAAGATACGTATGTAACAAAGAAAATTACATGTAAGACCATTAAGTCGTATGAATGAGACCATTACGTAGACTACAAGAAAACACATGTATGTAGAATAGCGCAGGTATACAGATTCCAATAACATTTAATGGGTATAATAACAATGATGATATATGAACTGTAATGGTTATAATTCACCGGATATAATAACAATGATATACAATACATAGAATAGTGCAATTATTCATATTCCAATAATATCCACAGGATGCAATGACAACAGCAGAAAAAGGCTTCATTGGTTGCAGAAGAAAACGGAGGGAAGAGAGAGGGAGAGAACAGAAAGAGGGAGAGAACAGAAAGAGGGAGAGAACAGAAAGAGGGAGTGAGAACGAGAGAGGGAGTGAGGTCGAGAGAGGGAGAGAAAGAAAGACAGACAAAACAGACACAAAGACAAAGACACAACCGGGACACAGAAGTAGATAGGCAGACAAACAGATCCCCCCTCCCTCCGTCCCTCCCTCCCTGCCTCCCTCCCTTCACCCCTCCCACCCCTACGAAAAGGAGAAAAAAATACATCCAAACCCTAGAAACAAACGTTCCTCCACTTGCGTATATAGGCCTACAATTCACGTTGAATTACCTGGCCTGTTATTACCTGCTGAGTCATTAAAGGCCTTCCGTCAAGTGGCTCGAAGAGCGTCTTTAAGAGCTTCATTAAGACCCTAATGACCCGGCGGTGAAAAGTCAACTTGTTGAAAAATTGATAGGAGCCATAAACGAGAGGGGGTGGGGAGGGGATGGGGGGGGGAGAGGCGGCGGGAAGGAGGGGGGAGGAGAGGTGAAAAGGAGAGCGAGATGGGGTCTCACCTTCTCTCTTTCTCTGTGTCTGTGTCTCTCTCTCGTATTCGCTCTCCTCCTCACGTGTTCTCTCTCTCCCTCCCTCTCTCTCTCTCTCTCTCTCTCTCTCTCTCTCTCTCTCTCTCTCTCTCTCTCTCTCTCTCTCTCTCTCTCTCTCTCTCTCTCTCTCTCTCTCTCTCTCTCTCTCTCTCTCTCTCTCTCTCTCTCTCTCTCTCTCTCTCTCTCTCTCTCTCTCTCTCCTCGTGTATTCCTATTTCTTTCTCTCTCTCTCATCCTCCCTATATTTCTTTCTTCTGAGAGGTGAAAAGGAGAGCGAGATGGGGTCTCACCTTCTCTCTTTCTCTGTGTCTGTGTCTCTCTCTCGTATTCGCTCTCCGCCTCACGTGTTTTCTCTCTCTCTCTTTCTCTCTCTCTCTCTCTCTCTCTCTCTCTCTCTCTCTCTCTCTCTCTCTCTCTCTCTTTCTCTCCACTTCTTCCCTCTCCTCTTCTATCTTCTCCGCTCTCTCTCTCCCTCTCTCTCTCTCTCTCTCTCTCTCTCTCTCTCTCTCTCTCTCTCTCTCTCT
>BOPN01001031.1:303867-338867 GCA_017312705.2 Penaeus japonicus
AGCGGCCCCAGTCAATAAGTAATCAAATGCAAGCATGATATGAAGAGAGGGCAGAGCATATTAAACATTTTCTAATTGCGTGTCTTATTATTGATATGAGCTCTTATGAGCATTATTTGTGCAATATGATAAAAAGTAATAATGATAATAATAATAATAATATAATTCAGAATACAGTTAGTTATACTATTTAGATTATAAGTAAAGAGTAATATTTCCAGATTAATTTCTCAGCGACCGACAACAAAAGCATGGAAAACAAATGTTCAGATTATTGCTGCCAAGTTCGCTTTCGTCAGAAGATAAATAATCAAACAGGATAGACGTCAACATCCCAGAGACCAGCAGATCTTTTTCATGTGTCACACAAGGTGGGAAGAGACACTGCAAATTTACCCAATAAACAAAACTAGATAAAGAGATAAACTAGCTAGAAAAAATGGAAGGATTAGCAAAACACACTTATAAACACTCCTTTACTAATTCATCTGTTTCTTGCAATATCAATAATACGTTGTCTTAGAATTATATAGCAATTCTGGAAAATTCTTTCCTGTCGATATTTCAGACGATTCCCACGTTGGTCAACTGCACGTTGCTTTCAAGTGGAATTCTAAGAGAGGCTATAAGACATTTATTCAGTCTGTGCCATGATAAAATCCAATTCATACTTTATTATTATCGAATTCACGTTTTGCTTACATTTGATGGATAACTTATTCATAACCCACTTTTAACTCATTTATTTCTTATTACTAGTTGATGTATATCTTATTTATAGCTTAGCTTATAACTTATGTCCTATAGTTTATTAATGATCTATTTCTAACGTATTTATTACCGTATCTATACCTTATATATGTCCAATCTAAAGTTTATTCTTTGTGTTCTTAAGATTTATGATTAGAGAGTTTTATTTCCGTTTAGTATGTGTGTATGTCAGTATTCTTTTTTGCGTATGCTTTCCAGTGTTTTTGTGTATCCAAGTGTGTGTTCTGTGTGTGTTTGTGTGTGTGTGTGTGTGTGTGTTCAATTGTTTCTGTGAGTTTATATACAGAGTATACAGATGGCCACACACCTAGATAAAAATATTTAAAGTAAATCGGAAGCTATTATTATTATTTCCTTTTTTATTTCACTCGAATAAGTATTAGACGCCAACATGAACTCATGAATTAATGAGATCCGACATGTGAACGCTTTTGAACATTTTTATGGGGACTATGAACAAGGAAGTCTCTAGTGTGAATGCTTTTCTTTAGGAACACATGAACGTTAAGACGCATTTTTGTCAGAAAAAAAAAAAAAATGATCGGTTCAATTCAAACCAGACTGGTTTTTCAAAAACGCTAATTCGACTGTGGCTTGTGACGTCATATGTAAATTAAAGCATTAATTGATTCTTATTGTATTGTGGAAACAGCCCCCTAGTTACTGACCCATTGACAACGGTATGAAAACAATCCATGCGTTTGTGTTCATCCCATTTGTTAAAGTATATCTGTTTTCTCTTCTTTTCTTTCTTTCTTTCTTATTTGAATATATACATTTTGCATTTGCATAAGGACATTGAGATACATTGTTTGATTGGTGGATATCATATACCTCATTAGTAATACAGATGGTAATTAAGCCAGATGAATAAGCCATGCAAGGCGATCTGTCGTTTTATTATTTTTACAATATTTACAGTATGGATATTGTTCAACTAATAGCTTGTTATCTGTTTTAATTAAATTTAGTTTATTTTTCAGTTAATTGAGTTGTTCATCCGGAATGCCAACAGATTTCATGAATGATTTATATATATATTTTTTTTTTATTGTTACATGTAGAGGTTATGCCATATTTGCAATAACGTTTCGGTCCCCATTCTCCATTTGGATTATAATTCCGTTGTGTTTTTCTTTTTCTATAATACAATAAATGCAAAGATAGGTTTTCAAATACTCTGTCTCGAATTTTAGATCTAAGTTTTATTTCTATACAAATTTCGTTTCGATCATTTTGATACTTTATTTTAACTGCTCGGTTGGAATGTATATCAGGATTGCAACATTCCCTAAGAGAAACAACCGCTTTTGCCTATTTTCGAGAAGTTGCAACAGTCTATATCTTTCAGCAAAGTGTACTGTGTAGTTTTTGCCTATTTATCCCATGACCATATATATATATATATATATATATATATATATATATATATATATATATATATATATATATATATATATATATATATATATATATATATATATATATATATATATATATATACATATATATATATATATATATTTTTTTTTTTTTTTTTTTTACTAATTTCTAACTTAAACTGCCTCCCCTTTAAGTAAGCTCTCCTGTAACTTCTTTAATGTTAAGTAGCTTTATATTCAATCTCCATATTCCTTTTCCTAATCAGAACATTTCAGCATTTCAGGTCTCATAACAGAATTGATAGGCTCACTGCATACCAATCATTGTGACACTATTTTACATACAGCCTGTTTAATCTAGACCGGTGTATGTGTGATATTGGTATATTCTGGAATATTTTTGTTGTATTCATCACATCTTTTAATCTGATGTTATTAATAAACTGTTGTAGACTGTTAGATCTATATGTAGGTATCATTACTGTAATGTTTTCTTACTGTAATCGGGTATTTTTTATACAGTTTTACTCTTATCTTAAGGTTTAATTTTCTAATATATTATGCCGCCTTCTATACTATTGCTTCACAAATTTCAGACCCTGTTTGAATGTACGTAAGACTGTTATTTTCTGTTTCGATTCGCCATAAAGTCTCCTCCACATGCCTGTTTAGGTAAGTGAAACAAGCAGTAGGTCCCGTAGATTTATTTGATAGCTTACCAAGAAAAGAGAAGGACATCTTGTCTCAGCGTTGCTCCTGCGTCTGTGTTCTGAATTGTTCTGCAACAGAATCCGAGATGCAGGTCTCTTCTACGCAACAAGGTCCGAGAAACTTGCGGGATGACCAAAACAGTGAGGGCAGATAAGAATGTTTGATGAATTGCAACTGCAGATGGAATGCTGCGGGTGATTTCCATCTTGGTACCGTATAGGACACCTTCAGCTTTCCCTTCGTGTTCTGTATCTCCCCATATCTACTATGTGTTATTCTAAGAGCACAATTATTCATGCCCAAATGTGCATAGCGAGTTGAATGATATGTGAATACCTAAATGAAATGCTATATTGTTACTGTTTTACTTGAGTTTTTAATATTTATGACCTTATCTTTACATGGGTTACATGTTATTGTTTTTGTTTGTGAAGAAGTGAAGGAAAATACCGAAAAAAACAAAGGTGATAGTACATGGAGAGAGAGAGGGAGAGAGAGAGAGAGAGAGAGAGAGAGAGAGAGAGAGAGAGAGAGAGAGAGAGAGAGAGAGAGAGAGAGAGAGAGAGAGAAAAGGGAGAGAGAGAGAGAGAGAGAGAGAGAGAGAGAGAGAGAGAGAGAGAGAAGAGAGAGATCTAGAGAGAGAGAGGGAGAGAGAGAGAGAGAGAGAGAGAGAGAGAGAGAGAAGAGAGAGATCTAAAGAGAGAGGGAGAGAGAGAGAGAGAGAGAGAGAGAGAGAGAGAGAGAGAGAGAGAGAGAGAGAGAGAGAATCGAGGATAGAGAAAGAGGAAAGGCGCGATACGAAATTGAAACCCGCGGAGAAGCTCAATCCCCTAGACTTAAAAATAACATCAAAAGAGAAACAATGAAGATCGTATTGCAGAGAACAAAGGGCAAAAAGGGACGGAAGCGATATATTTGATTCACAACAGAAAAATCCCCAGAAAATCTGTTATTAATGATGTACCTGACGTTCAGCGGGTTTGTTTTGGCGTGTGTGTGTGTGTGTGAGTGTGTGTGTGTGTGTGTGTGTGTGTGTGTGTGTGTGTGTGTGTGTGTGTGTGTGTGTGTGTGTGTGTGTGTGTGTGTGTGTGTGTGTGTGTGTGTGTGTGTGTGTGTGTGTGTGTGTGCGTGTGTGTGTGTGTGTGTGTGTGTGTGTGTGTGTGTGTGTGTGTGTGTGTGTGTGTGTGTGTGTGTGTGTGTGTGTGTGTGTGTGTGTGTGTGTGTGTGTGTGTGTGTGTGTGTGTGTATGTGTGTGTGCTCGCGTACATGCATGTGTATTTGTGTGTTGTGTTTGCGTGTGTTTGTGTGTGTAACTGAACTCTGACCTTTAATTTCTCTCCTACATTGTTCATAATTTTCTGCCACTGTTCATCTGCAAGGAATCACGGGAAAGAAGAGGCCAGTGCATTAATGGTATTATTTTAGGCATGCCCATCTTTAAAAAAAAAAAAAAAAAAAAAAAAAAAAAAAAAAAAAAAAAAAAAAAAAAAAAAAAAAAATGAAGGAAAAAAACAGCTATAAAAAGTTAATCATGTGTAAACCGAAACTAGGCTTTGACTACATGGTAAAATATTTTAGGAAAAAGAATGGTGCTAAAAATTAATCGTACAAAAAAAAATAAGATTAAACCAAAATACAATGATTCTATGTTAATGAGAGTAGTACATGCGTACATTAATCTAGCCTCGCTTTCGGTGAAATGATTGATGATAAGATATAAGATCAAATCATCATTTAAAATAGTTATAGTATAAAAAGGAAACTGAATAATGATAATGATACAAGAAATAGTAATAACAATAACAGTGGTTAAAAAGATAATACTGATAATAACAACAGTGATAATACTAATAATTACAGTAATAATGATACTGATGTTGATAATTATTAATATAATGAATATGATAATAAAAACAATTATGATAAAAATAACAGTAATAAAATAATAATAATAATGATAACAAAAATAATGCTAATAACGATGATAATGATAAAAAAAATAATGTTAATAATAATAATGATAATAATAATAAAATGCTGATAATAATGATTATAATAATAGGCTAATGAAATAACGATGATAATGATAATGTTAATAATGATATTAATAATAACACTAATCATGAAAATAATAATGATATTGATAATGATGACGGTGATGGTAATAGTGATAATAATTATAATGATAATAACCAAAAGGACAATATTAATAATAATAATAATAATAATAATAACAATAATGATAATAATAATAATAATAATAATAACAATAATAATAATAATAAAAATCATGATGATGACACTAATGATATTAACAATAATGATGATACCAATCACAGCCTAATAACAATAAAGATATAATAATGATGATAATGCAAATAACATCCTAATAATCATATCAAGAACACATGCCAGTGATACGAGATTCGAAAACAGCTGAGGATTTTGTTATCAGCACTAAGGCGTTTTCAACATGGTATTTAAGATTCAATAATGTTGAAATGTGATGAAGCATTCTGTTGCAAAATGCCGGATGAACTTAATTAAAAAGGATAGTCTCAATTAGATTCATTTTTCGAAAGGAAAAGAAATAAAAAACGTGTCATTTGATTTGATGTGTAGTGAGTTAAGATGAATCACTAATGATAAATTTATGATAGATTAAA
The DNA here is from genome assembly GCA_017312705.2 of Penaeus japonicus. Classification (NCBI taxonomy): domain Eukaryota; kingdom Metazoa; phylum Arthropoda; class Malacostraca; order Decapoda; family Penaeidae; genus Penaeus; species Penaeus japonicus. The sequence continues at coordinate 309,398 of BOPN01001031.1, forward strand.
AATAAGTGATTATAGATAACGATAGATAGTTATTGATAAAAATGTATCACAGAGATAATATGACGAATAAAGATCAAGAAATAAAAGATGACAACAAAATAGAAAAGAAAAATTTTAGATTAGCAGGGAGATAAATATATATATATATATATATATATATATATATATATATATATATATATATATATATATATATATATATATATATATATATATATAGATATAGATATAGATATATATGTATATATATATATATATATATATATATATATATATATATATATATTATGATATAAAAGACTAAAGTAAAATTTCAATTAACAAATATAACAAGCAATATGATTAAAACAATAATAGTAAGAGAGATTAAAAAACAACACGGGGAAAAAGATGAGAAAAATATGAAAGAAGGAAAAAATAGAGACAAAAAAACTGACAAAGGATTAAACGATAACAAAGATTTTAAAATCATAATATATATCTATCTATCTATCTATCTATATATATATATATATATATATATATATATATATATATATATATATATATATATATATATAAACGGAGAACAGCAAAGCATAGAAAATAGCAAAAAAAGTATATTAGCAAAGATGTAAGCAAAAATAACGAAGATAAAAGATAACAAAAAAAATAATAACTATCAGATATGATAAACTTTACAATTAATGAATGACATCAATATCAACAAAGCTTGAAAACTTAGACAGCACTTGGTCTGAAAAATTAAGTTTGGAAAAGAAAGGTCCAGCCAACAGATACCTAGGGTCACCTTAGGTCATCAAGGTCATTGGTACCCTGGGTTAGGTCAGGTCAATTATAAGGACACCAAAACTAGAGGACACAACCTCGTCCAAGAGATAAGAAATTAAAATTCAATCAAAATTAACCTGAAATCAGACAGGTGCTGCCATCTCTTTGCCACTTAGAAAACTAACGTAATAACTTAACATCACTTTCACCGGTTTATATATATTTTTGAAATTAATTTGATAATTAGATTTTTATACTAGATTTTTTTTTTTTTTTTCAAAATGTAAATGCAAGAGTTAACATGATGGGATTAGTTGGGAACAAACTAATACTTTTTTATTTTTTGGAATTATTGTTATTATTATGATTATCAATATATATATTACGATCATTATGATTACTATAATCTTTGCAATCAAATTTGTTATGATTGTTTTTATTATTGATTACCATTATCATCAATATTATTCTAAATATCATTTTAATCGTTATCATTGTCTTTATCATTAATATTATCATAAATGTTATTAGAATTATCATCATTGTCAATATCATTATCATTATTATCATACTTGTTATTATCATCCTCATTATCATTATTATGATCATTATCATTATTATTATAAATATCATTATTATTATTGACATTACCATAATTATCATTCTTATCATTATCATTGTCATTATCATCATAATAATTATCATCCTTAAATTTATTTTTATCATTATGATAAAGACAATGATAATATTAGTAACAATGATAAGAAAGATAATTATGATGACAACGGTGATGATGATGGAGATGATGATGATGATGAAGTAATAATAATGACAATAACAATAGGAGCAATGGTAATAGTGATGATAACAATAATAACAATTGATACAAGGATAATCATTACAATTAAATTGCTGATGATGATGGTAAGGACAATGGTAATGATAATAATGACGAGGATGATAAGAAGATGAATAATGATGATGTTGATGATATTAATGGTAATTAGGAAATGAGTAAAGATGATGATAAAAAATGATAATGATAACCACGATTAAGGATTTGATAGTATTGACAATACCAATAATAATGACAATGATGATGGCGATAATAATAATAGGAATAATGATGATGACAGTATTAATAATGATGATAAAATAGTAATGATAATGATAATAATAACAATAATAATGATTATAATAATAATAATAATAATAACAAAAATATCACTAACAATGATAATGATAATAATAGCAATAATAATGATAGTAATAACAATAATGACAGTATGATAATAATGATCACAATGACAATAATTATAATATTTCCAGTGAAAAGAATAAAAATAACAACAAAAGCGAATTCTACATAAATATACAAACTCAACATACCGCACTGCAGTGTGAGAAGCTACAGGTCTCTTTGCCATGAAACCTTTTGTGATAAGTCTACGGAGGAAGGCGCCAAGGTTGGTATTTAAACATTCATACAGGTGAATAATTCTGTAGGTTGAAACTGTTGAGGTTGATATATGTATATATATGTATATATATATATATATATATATATATATATATATATATATATATATATATATATATATATATATATATATATATATATATATACATAAATGTGTATATATATATATATATATATATATATATATATATATATATATATATATATATATATATATATATATGTATATATATATATATATATATATATATATATATATATATATATATATATATATATATATGTATATATATATATATAGATATATAGATATATATATATATATGTATATATATATATATATATATATATATATATATATATATATGTATATATACATATATATATATATATATATATATATATATATATATATATACGTATATATATATATATATATATATATATATATATATATATATATATATATATATATGTATATATATATATGTTTATATATATATATATATATATATATATATATATATATATATATATATATATATATATATATATATATATATATATATATATATATATATACATATATATATATAAATTATGTAACTCGTTGGTGTAAAAATCAGTAACGTCACGTGGCAATAAACTTGTGACATTATGATCCTTTGCTGTTATGTATCCGGGCCTCTCCACAGATACGCGGTGCTCCATCTCTCCACATAGTTAAGAAAGATCATTATTTTCATAATAACTGGGGTTTTCAAAGGTAAGATATCATTATCATTACCATTATCGTCATCACTGCCATTATCATTACCATCATCATTACCAGTATCATTATCATCATCACTGCCATTATCATTATCATCATCACTGCCATTATCATTACCATCATCACTACCAGTATCATTATCATCATCACTGCCATTATCATTATCATCATCACTGCCATTATCATTATCATCATCAATGCCATTATCATTACCATCATCACTACCAGTATCATTATCATCATCACTGCCATTATCATTATCATCATAACTGCCATTATCATTATCATCATCACTGCCATTATCATTACCATCATCACTACCAGTATCATTATCATCATCACTGCCATTATCATTATCATCATCACTGCCATTATCATTATCATCATCAATGCCATTATCATTACCATCATCACTACCAGTATCATTATCATCATCACTGCCATTATCATTACCATCATCACTACCAGTATCATTACCATCATCACTACCAGTATCATTATCATCATCACTGCCATTATCATTATCATCATCATGACATTATCATTATCATCATCACTGCCATTATCATTACAATCATCATCATTATCATCACACCAGACACCAACAGCTCTAGAAGTTCAAAACTACACGTTTGTTCTAAGGGGAAGTGAAAGAATTTCTGAATTGAAAAATATCTTAAACATATCGTAAGAAAAAGTAAAAAAAAAAATAAAATAAAAATAAATAAATAAATAAAATTCAATAAGATTACAGGAAAGGTCAAAGAGCTAAAAAGGAGTAACCACTTAAATCTACAATAAAGCTTAGTCTGATACCGAGAAAAGTATATTATAAGTATTACTTTTCTTGAAATAGAGCTGGAAAATTACAAAGCTGTGACGAAGATGAAAGTTTCTTTGAAGAAGATATTTGAGTTGAATACGAGAGTAATAAGATGGCTACTGACGAGCAAAATAATAATAATAATAATAATAATAATAATAATAATGATAATAATAATAGTAATAATAATAATAAAGCTCTTGTGTGATAAAACTAAATCAATTTGAAAGCCAGATCAGGAAAAGGGAGCTTATGAGTGAGGGGGGGGGGGGGTCAGCACATCTATAAAGTGTGATGATACATGTGTGTATGTGAGAACTGAATAAGATACATAAAATACTTTTATTGAAAAATGAGCATGAAAAGGTGAAGATAAATGCTATTTATTTTTCTAGCTGGAAAAAAAATATTCAAAGCACATGTGAAATATTAATGCATAAAGATGAGTTTTATGTCAAATGAAACAGGATGTAAAATAAATTGAATAATGATAACAAACAAAGGAAACAAAAATAAAAAAATAATAAATGTAAAGAAAACGAGGAAAGAATTACAAGTAAAACAATAGAGTCAGGCAGTTAAGCCACAACACAGAGAGGAAAAGAGAAAACCTTTTTTCAGAAAGGGTAAAGGGAAGATAGAAGAACAAATGAACAGCACAAACACAAAACAAACAGTATCATATGATGAGGCTGGCTGGCAGGATGACAGTCATAAGCAACTAAAAGGAAACGAAAAACAGTCTGAGGAAGGAGAACCAGAAAAATAGAAGTTGATGCACTTAGAACAAAGAGAGCGTTTATCTGTAATGTCAAAGAAAATAAAAAGTAATTTTGAAAAGCGAAAACAAATGACATGGAAATGACCAAGGATATTACAACCCAGTTACAATTTGATGAAACAGCAGGGAGTGCTTTTAGAGAAAACAACATTTTGAAGGAGCCTTTTTCACCAGGCCATTTAGCATAATGTAACTAATAGTACAAAACAAGAAGCTCAAGCAAACTGAAAACCTAAAATTTATATATATATATATATATATATATATATATATATATATATATATATATATATATATATATATATCCCCGGCCCTAAACTACGAAGAGAGACAAAAACAAAAGACTGGCAAATAAACCAAAGGAAAACAGCAAAACGACGGAGCTAGAAAACCCCGGTACATCACCAGCGGCAGACGAAGGCGTTCAGTCCTAAAGGAGGAAGCTTGTTTCCCTAAAAGCGAGCGAGGAACACCCGGGAGGGAAGGTCCAGCTCTCCCAGGGACGGGCCAAGGGCAGCGGGGCTGAGCAGAGTTGGCACTTTCACAGCAAATAGTAATGGAGACACTCAAAGAAACATACACAGGGTTAAATATGAAATGTTAACGTACTTGGTACCAAGAGGATATGATAAATATCAACAACTATGCAATGATTGCTCTCGTAGAAATACATCTGGATGAAGACACAAATATGAAGTTATTAGAATCAATGACCGTGAAAAAGGAAAAAGCGAAATATCAGAACCAGAGGAAGAGTAGAAAAAAAATATTGGAAAAAAACAGATATTGTCAAAGAATACTCGAATAACACTGTGGAAGTCCTAGGGATAATAACCCGAGATATAAAAAAAACGTTAAATGTTATCACATGCAACCTGACTTAACAGGTTTTTTTTTTTTTTTTTTTTTTTTTTGCAAAGTTTAGAATATTGTTGGTAATCAAATCATGACAACAATGAAATCCAAACTATTATGATACAAGGAAGACAATTTCAAATCCTAGCAAGGGAGAAAATGCACTTATTCTTGTTTTTGTTTGTATGGGGAAGGGGGGGGGGGTGTAAACAAATCAATCAAACCAGAACAATCAGTAGACCGTACATGAAAGAATAACCGTTAGATAAGTGAAATCTAACAAGTAGACAGTGGAAGCACAAGCAGCAGGAAGTGTTAACATTCTTAAATCTCTCAACCTCAATCACGTCCGGATTGACTAGTAAATAATAAACATCAGTAGAAGCAATAAAAGATATTGAAAGCCTGCAAGCATATGATGGTATGTTGAAGAAGCTCTGCAATGCTTGTAGTGATGTTTGTTAGAATTCTGCTTTAAACAAATACACCAAGAACAAACAAGAAAACAAACTATGACAGCTGATTATTCCCATAAAGAGAATTGAGTCATACAAGAAGGAATTACAAGATAGTATCAAAAGTCTGTGCAGAAAAAAGATGAAGAGAGCAGAGTAATTGATGATATAAACAAAATGCAAAACATTTCTACTCCAATACCAAGAGCTAATTAAAGAGAAGGGAGGAAATCGAGCCTCCGGAAAATAAGGGCTCTTTATCAACCTGTTCAGAGGGAATGGCTGAACACCTCAAAAGGCGACATGGAGAAGTTTTCAATGTGCCTAAAATGGGAACATTAAAATACAGTCATTAAACATTTCAGAATAAAAATAAAGTGCAAGGAAACGACTGAACCAGGTGAAATTCAAGCAACGAAACCATAGCAATACCGTAGTAATTCTATTAAGGAACTCCTTTGCCGCGTGGACTAAAGGTGAAAAAAAAAGTCAAAGGCAAAAACAATACACCAGTGACGCTAATATCGCATACGATAATAATAATAATAAACATTTTAAAGGGTAGTAAGGAATGAGCATCTAGACCGACGAAATAGTTTTAAAAAAGTGCAATATTACTTAGACCGAGACAGTTAGATAAACAGTAGAACTATCTATCCCAAATCCTGAAATATCGTGAACAAATACTAAAGGATCTGACTGCATATAGATCAATTGATGTTATTTACCTAGATTTCGTAAGAGCTTTCGAAAAGGTCTATCACAGAATTTTTCTCCATGAAAAGGGGATCTCAGAATTAGAAAAAAAATATTGTGTTTGAAAAGATATCACAAAATCTATGTCCATTGTAATTTTTCGACAACCTTACCTTGGAGTAAATATTGTGTCTTAATCCAAATATGCTTCGGGCATGTGTCAATCAGAGACAACCCCGAGTATGGCACACAAAAAACTCTTCGCATCATCAACACCCGAACCTAATCTTAACCACTGACTAACACCAATCTTAACATTTTCGTTTGTAAAATTCCTGATAAACAACTTACAACAATCACCAGTGCCGCAGGCAATATCAACAAAACACTTCATCGACGGTGATGGTAATAGTGATAATAACCAAAAGGACAATAATGATAATAATAATGATAATAATAATAACAATAATAATAATAAAAATCATGATAATGACACTAATGATAGTAACAGTAATGATGATACCAATCACAGCCTAATAACAATAAAGATAGAATAATGATGATAATGCAAATAACATCCTAATAATCATACCAAGAACACATGCCAGTGATACGAGATTCGAAAACAGCTGAGGATTTTGCTATCAACACTAAGGCGTTTTCCACATGGTATTTCAGATTCAATAATGTTGAAATGTGATGAAGCATTCTGTTGCAAAATGCAGGATGAACTTAATTAAAAAGGATAGTCTCAATCAGATTCATTTTTCGAAAAGAAAATAAATATAAAACGTGTCATTTGCTTTGATGTGTAGTGAGTTAAGATGAATCACTAATGATAAATTTATGATAGACAAAAATAAGTGATTATAGATAACGATAGATAGTTATTGATAAAAATGTATCACTGAGGTAATATGACGAAGAAAGACTTAAGAAATAAAAGATGACAACAAACTAGAAAGAAAAATTTTAGATTAGCAGAGATAAATAAATAAATATATATATATATATATATATATATATATATATATATATATATATATATATATAATGTAAAAGACTAAAGAAAAATTTCAATGAACAAATATAACAAGCAATATGATTAAAACAATTAAAGTAAGAGAGATTAAACAACAACACGGGGAAAAGGATGAGAAAATATGAAAGAAGGAAAAAATAGACAAAACACTGACAAAGGATAAAACAATAACAAAGATTTTAAAATCATCAAAAACATATATATATAAAAACGGAAACAAAAAAGCATGAAAAATAACAAAAAAAAGTATATTAGCAAAGATGGGCAAAAATAACGAAGATAAAAGATAACAAAAAAAAAATAACTATCAGATATGATAAACTTTACAATCAATGAATGACATCAATATCAACAAAGCTCGAAAACTTAGACAGCACTTAGTCTGATAAAGTAAGTTTGGAAAAGAAAGGTCCAGTCAACAGATACCTAGGGTCAGCTTAGATCATCAAGGTCATTGGTACCCTGGGTTAGGTCAGGTCAATTATAAGGACACCAAAGCTAAAGGACACAACCTCGTCCAAGAGATAAGAAATCAAAATTAAATCAAAATTTACCTGAAATCAGACAGGTGCTGCCATCTCTTTGCCACTTAGAAAACTAACGTAATAACTTAATATCACTTTCACCGGTTTATATATATTTTTGAAATTAATTTGATAATTAGATTTTTATACTAGATTTTTTTTTTTTTTTTTTTTTTTTTCAAAATGTAAATGCAAGAGTTAACATGATGGGATTAGTTGGGAACAAACTAATACTTTTTTATTTTTTGGAATTATTGTTATTATTATGATTATCAATATATATATTATGATCATTATGATTACTATCATCTTTGCAATCAAATTTGTTATGACTGTATTTATTATTGATTACCATTATCATTAATATTATTCTAAATATTATTTTCATCGTTAGCATTGTCTTTATCAATAATATTATCATAAATGTTATTAGAATTATCATCATTGTCAATATCATTATCATTATTATCATACTTGTCATTATCATCCTCATTATCATTATTATGATCATTATAATTATAATTATCATTATCATTATTGATTACAAGATCATTCTTATTATCCTCATTGTCATCATCATCATCATAATCATCACCATTATCATTATTATCATAATCATCACTATTATCATAATAATTATCATCATCCTTATTTTTATTTTTATCAATATGATAAAGACAATGATAATATTGGTAATAATAATAAGAAAGATAATTATGATGACGATGGTAATGATCATAGAGATGACGATGATGAAGTAATAATAATGACAATAACAATAGGAGGAATGGTAATAGTGATGATAACAATAATAACAATTGATACAAGGATAATCATTACAATTAGATTGCTGATGATGATGGTAAGGACAATGATGATGATATTGATAATGATGATAATGACGAGGATGATAAGAAGATGAATAATGATGATGTTGATGATATTAATGGTAATTAGGAGATGCGTAAAGATGATGATAAAAAATGATAATGATAACCACGATTAAGGATTTGATAGTATTGACAATACCAATAATAATGACAATGATGATGGCGATAATAATAATAAGAATAATGATGATGACAGTATTAATAATGATGATGAAATAGTAATGATAATGATAATAATAACAATAATAATGATTATAATAATAATAATAATAACAAAAATATCACTAATAATGATAATGATAATAATAGCAACAATAATGACAGTAATAACATTAATGGCAGTAATGATAATAATTATCACAATGACAATAATTATATTTTTTCCAGTGAAAAGAATACAAATAACAACAAAAGCGAATTCTACATAAATATACAAACTCAACATACCGCACTGCAGTGTGAGAAGCTACAGGCCTCTTTGCCATGAAACCTTTTGTGATAATTCTACGGAGGAAGGCGCCAAGGTTGGTATTTAAACATTCATACAGGTGAATAATTCTGTAGGTTGAAACTGTTGAGGTTGATATATATATATATATATATATATATATATATATATATATATATATATATATATATATATATATATATATATATATATATATATATATACTATATATATATATATATATATATATATATATATATATATATATATATATTTATATATATATATACATAAATATATATATATATATATATATATATATATATATATATATATATATATATATATATATATATATATATATATATATATACGTGTATATATATATATATATATATATATATATATATATATATATATATATATATATATATATATATATATATATATATGTATGTATATATATATATATATATATATATATATATATATATATATATATATATATATATATACGTATATATATATATATATATATATATATATATATATATATATATATATATACGTATATATATATATATATATATATATATATATGTATATATATATATATATATATATATGTATGTATATATATATATATATATATATATATATATATATATACGTATATATATATATATATATATATATATATATATATATACATACGTATATATATATATATATATATATATATATATATATATATATATATATACATATAAATGATCTAACTCGTTGGTGTAAAAATCAGTAACGTCACGTGGCAATAAACTTGTGACATTATGATCCTTTGCTGTTATGTATCAGGGCCTCTCCACAGATACGCGGTGCTCCATCTCTCCACACATAAGAAAGACCATTATTTTCATAATAACTGGGTTTTTCAAAGGTAAGATATCATTATCATTATCATTATCGTCATCACTGCCATTATCATTACCATCATCACTACCAGTATCATTATCATCATCACTGCAATTAATCATTATCATCATCACTGCCATTATCATTACCATCATCACTGCCATCATCATTACCATCATCACTACCAGTATCATTATCATCATCACTGCCATCATCTTTATCATCATCACTGCCATTATCATTACAATCATCATCATTATCATCACACCAGACACCAACAGCTCTGGAAGTTCAAAACTAAACGTTTGTTCTAAGGGGAAGTGAAAGAATTTCTGAATTGAAAAATGTCTTAAACATAACGTAAGAAAAAGTAAAAAAATAAGAAAAAAAAAATCAATAAGATTACAGGAAAGGTCAAAGAGCTAAAAAGGAGTAACCACTTAAATCTACAACAAGGCTTAGTTCGATACCGAGAAAAGTATATTATAAGTATTACTTTTCTTGAAATAGAGCTGAAAAATTACAAAGCTGTGACGAAGATGAAAGTTTCTTTGAAGAAGATATTTGAGTTGAATACGAGAGTAATAAGATGGCTACTGACGAGCAAAATAATAATAATGATAATAATAATAGTAATAATAATAATAATAAAGCTCTTGTGTGATAAAACTAAATCAATTTGAAAGCCAGATCAGGAAAAGGGAGCTTATGAGTGAGGGGGGGGGGGAATCAGCACATCTATAAAGTGTGATGATACATGTGTGTATGTGAGGACTGAATAAGATACATAAAATACTTTTATTGAAAAATGAGCAATAAAAGGTGAAGATGAATGCTATTTATTTTTCTAGCTGGAAAAAAAAAATTCAAAGCACATATGAAATACAATGCATAAAGATGAATTTTATGTCAAATGAAACAGGATGTAAAATAAATTAAATAATGATAACAAACAAAGGAAACAAAACAACAGGAAAGAAAACGAGGAAAGAATTACAAGTAAAACATTAGAGCTGTAGCAGTTAAGCCACAACACAGAGAGGAAAAGAGAAAACCTTTTTTTCAGAAAGGTAAAGGAAGATGGAAGAACAAATGAACAGCACAATAACAGCAGAACAAACAGTATCACATGATGAGGTTACTGCGTGATGACAGTCATAAGCAAATCAAAAGGAAACGAAAAACAGTCTGAGGAAGGAGAACCAGAAAAATAGAAGTTGATGCACTTAGAACAAAGAGATAAGCCATCTGTAATGTCAAAGAAAATAAAAAGTAATTTTGAAAAGCGAAAACAAATGACATGGAAATGACCAAGATACAACCCAAAGCCATACTTGATGAAACAGCCGGGAGTGCTTTTAGAGAAAGCAAATTTTTGAAGGAGCCTTTTTCACCAGGCCATTTAGCATAATGTAACTAATAGTACAAAACAAGAAGCTCAAGCAACCTGAAACCTAAAATTTATATATATATATATATATATATATATATATATATATATATATATATATATATATATCCCCGGCCCTAAACTACGAAGAGACAAAACAAAAGACTGGCAAATAAACCAAAGGAAAACAGCAAAACGAGGGAGCTGGAAAACCCCGGTACATCACCAGCGGCAGACGAAGGCGTCCAGTCCTAAAGGAGGAAGCTTGTTTCCCTAAAAGCGAGTGAGGAAACACCCGAGGGAAGGTCCAGCTCTCCCAGGGACGGGCCAAGTGGGCAAGGGCCGAGCAGAGTTGGCACTTTCACAGCAAATAGTAATGGAGACACTCAAAGAAACATACACAGGGTTAAATATGAAATGTTAACGTACTTGGTACCAAGAGGATATGATAAATATCAACAACTATGCAATGATTGCTCTCGTAGAAATACATCTGGATGAAGACACACATTTGAAGTTATTAGAATCAATGACCGTGAAAAAGGAAAAAGCGAAATATCAGAACCAGAGGAAGAGTAGAAAAAAATATTGAAAAAAACAGATATTGTCAAAGAATACTCGAATAACACTGTGGAAGTCCTAGGGATAATAACCCGAGATATAAAAAAAAAAAAAAAAAAAAAAAAAAAAAAAAAAAAAAAAAAAGTTAAAAGTTATCACATTCAACCTGACTTAACAGTTTTTTTTTTTTTTTTTTTTTCAAAGTTTAGAATATTGTTGGTAATCAAATCATGACAACAAAGGGAATCCAAACTATTATGATACAAGGAAGACAATTTCAAATCCTAGTAAGGAGAAAAATGCACTTATTCTTGTTTTTGTTTGTATGGGGAAGGGGGGGGTGTAAACAACCAATCAAACCAGTACAATCAGACCGTAATATAAAAGAAAAACCGTTAGATAAGTGAAATCTAACAAGTAGACAGTGAGAGCACAAGCAGCAGGAAAAGTTAACCCAAATCTCTCAACCTCAATCACGTCCGGATTGACTAGTAAATAATAAACAAATCAGTAGAAGCAATAAAAGATATTGAAAGCCGGCAAGCATATGATGGTATGTTGAAGAAGCTCTGCAATGTTTGTAGTGATGTTTGTTAGAATTCTGCTTTAAACAAATACACCAAGAACAAACAAGAAAACAAACTATGACAGCTGATGTGTGCGTGTGTGTGTGTGTGTGTGTGTGTGTGTGTGTGTGTGTGTGTGTGTGTGTGTGTGTGTGTGTGTGTGTGTGTGTGTGTGTGTGTGTGTGTGCTCGCGTACATGCATGTGTATTTGTGTGTTGTGTCTGCGTGTGTGTAACTGAACTCTGACCTTTAATTTCTCTCCTGCATTGTTCATAATTTTCTCCCACTGTTCATCTGCTAAGAATCACGGGAAAGAAGAGGCCAGTGCATTAATGGTATTATTTTAGGCATGCCCATCTTTAAAAAAAAAAAAAAAAAAAAAAAAAAAAAAAAAAAAAAAAAAAAAAAAAAAAAAAAAAAAATGAAGGAAAAAAACAGCTATAAAAAGTTAATCATGTGTAAACCGAAACTAGGCTTTGACTACATGGTAAAATATTTTAGGAAAAAGAATGGTGCTAAACATTAATCATACAAAAAAAAATAAGATTAAACAAAAATACCATGATTCTATGTTAATGAGAGTAGCACATGCGTACATTAATCTAGCCTCGCTTTCGGTGTAATGATTGATGATAAGATAAAATCATCATTTAAAATAGTTATAGTATAAAAAGGAAACTGAATAATGATAATGATACAAGAAATAGTAATAACAATAACAGTGGTTAAAAAGATAATACTGATAATAACAACAGTGATAATACTAATCATTACAGTAATAATGATACTGATATTGATAATTATTGATATAATGAATTTGATAATAAAAACAATTATGATAAAAATAACAGTAATAAAATCATAATAATAATAATGATAACAAAAATAATGCTAATAACGATGATAATGATAACAAAAATAATGCTTATAACGATGATAATGATAAAAAAATAATAATGTTGATAATAATAATGATAATAATTATAAAATGCTGATGATAATGATTATAATAATAGGCTAATGAAATAATGATGATAATGATAATGTTAATAATGATATTAATAATAACACTAGTCATAAAAATAATAATGATATTGATAATGATGACGGTGATAGTAATAGTGATAATAATTATAATGATAATTACCAAAAGGACAATAATAATAATAATAATAATAATAATAATAACAATAATAATAATAATAAAAATCATCATGATGACACAAATGATAGTAACAGTAATGATGATACCAATCACAGCCTAATAACAATAAAGATAGAATAATGATGATAACGCAAATAACATCCTAATAATCATATCAAGAACACATGCCAGTGATACGAGATTCGAAAACAGCTGAGGATTTTGTTATCAGCATTAAGGCGTTTTCAACATGGTATTTCAGATTCAATAATGTTGAAATGTGATGAAGCATTCTGTTGCAAAATGCAGGATGAACTTGATTAAAAAGGATAGTTTCAATTAGATTCATTTTTCGAAAGGAAAAGAAATAAAAAACGTGTCATTTGATTTGATGTGTAGTGAGTTGAGATGAATCACTAATGATGAATTTATGATAGATTAGAAATAAGTGATTGTAGATAACGATAGATAGTTATTGATAAAAATGTATCACTGAGGTAATATGACGAATAAAGATCAAGAAATAAAAGATGACAACAAAATAGAAAAGAAAAATTTTAGATTAGCAGGGAGATAAATAAATAAATATATATATATATATATTGGATAATTTTATACATTGTTTTGATTCTGAAAACCGTATATATATATATATATATAAAAAGTATATATATATATATATATATATATATATATATATATATATATATATATATATATATATATATATATAATGTAAAAGACTAAAGAAAAATTTCAATGAACAAATATAATAAGCAATATGATTAAAACGATAAAAGTAAGAGAGATTAAACAACAACACGGGGAAAAGGATGAGAAAAATATGAAAGAAGGAAAAAATAGACAAAAAACTAACAAAGGATAAAACGATAACAAAGATTTTAAAATCATAATATATATATATATATATATATATATATATATATATATATATATATATATATATATATATATAAACGGAAAACAACAAAGCATAAACAATAACAAAAAAATATATTAGCAAAGATGTAAGCAAAAATAACGAAGATAAAAGATAACAAAAAAATAATAACTATCAGATATGATAAACTTTACAATTAATGAATGACATCAATATCAATAAAGCTCGAAAACTTAGAAAGCACTTAGTCTGAAAAATTAAGTTTGGAAAAGAAAGGCCCAGTCAACAGATACCTAGGGTCACCTTAGGTCATCAAGGTCATGGGTACCCTGGGTTAGGTCAGGTCAATTATAAGGACACCAAAACTAGAGGACACAACCTCGTCCAAGAGATAAGAAATCAAAATTAAATCAAAATTAACCTGAAATCAGACAGGTGCTGCCATCTCTTTGCCACTTAGAAAACTAACGTAATCACTTAATATCACTTTCACCGGTTTATATATATTTTTGAAATTAATTTGATAATTAGATTTTTATACTAGATTTTTTTTTTTTTTTCAAAATGTAAATGCAAGAGTTAACATGATGGGATTAGTTGGGAACAAACTAATACTTTATTTTTTGTAGTTATTGTTACTATTATGATTATCATTACATATATTTTAATCATCATGATTACTATAATCTTTGCAATCAAATTTGTTATGATTGTTTTTATTACTGTGATTATCATTATCATTAATATTATTCTAAATATTATTTTCATCGTTATCATTGTCTTTATCATCAATATTATCATAAATGTTATTAGAATTTTCATCATTGTCAATATCATTATCATTATTATCATACTTGTCATTATCATCTTCATTATCATTATTATGATCATTATCATTATTATGAATATCATTATTATTATTGACATTACCATAATGATCATACTTATTATTATAATCATCATTATTATTATTGGCATTACCATAATGATCATTCTTATTATTATCATTGTCATTATCATCATGATAATTATCATCCTTATATTTATTTTTATCATTATGATAAAGACAATGATAATATTAGTAATAATGATAAGAAAGATAATTATGATGACAACGGTGATGATGATGGAGATGATGATGATGATGAAGTAATAATAATGACAATAACAATAGGAGCAATGGTAATAGTGATGATAACAATAATAACAATTGATACAAGGATAATCATTGCAATTAAATTGCTGATGATGATGGTAAGGACAATGATGATGATATTGATAATGATAATAATGACGAGGATGATAAGAAGATGAATAATAATGATGCTGATGATATTAATGGTAATTAGGAGATGAGTAAAGATGATGATAAAATAATGATAATGATAACCACGATAATAATAATAGGAATAATGATGATGACAGTATTAATAATGATGGTGAAATAATAATGATAATAATAATAACAAAAATAATAATAATAATAATAACAAAAATATCACTAACAATGATAATGATAATAGCAATAATAATGATAGTAATAACAATAATGACAGTAATGATAATAATGATCACAATGACAATGATTATGATATTTCCAGTGAAAAGAATACAAATAACAACAAAAGCGAATTCAACATAAATATACAAACTCAACATACCGCACTGCAGTGTGAGAAGCTACAGGCCTCTTTGCCATGAAACCTTTTGTGATAATTCTACGGAGGAAAGCGCCAAGGTTGGTATTTAAACATTCATACAGGTGAATAATTCTGTAGGTTGAAACTGTTGCGGTTGATATATATATATATGTATATATATATATATATATATATATATATATATATATATATATATATATATATATATATATATATATGTATATATATATATATATATACATAAATGTGTATATATATATATATATATATATATATATATATATATATATATATATATATATATATATATATATATGTATATATATATATATATATATATATATATATATATATATATATATATATATATATATATGTATATATATATATATAGATATATAGATATATATATATATATGTATATATATATATATATATATATATATATATATATATATATGTATATATACATATATATATATATATATATATATATATATATATATATATACGTATATATATATATATATATATATATATATATATATATATATATATATATATATATGTATATATATATATGTTTATATATATATATATATATATATAT
Source organism: Penaeus japonicus (assembly GCA_017312705.2). Classification (NCBI taxonomy): domain Eukaryota; kingdom Metazoa; phylum Arthropoda; class Malacostraca; order Decapoda; family Penaeidae; genus Penaeus; species Penaeus japonicus. Next base: position 326,680 of record BOPN01001031.1, read on the forward strand.
ATATATATATATATATATATATATATATATATATATATATATATATATATATATATATATATATACATATATATATATAAATTATGTAACTCGTTGGTGTAAAAATCAGTAACGTCACGTGGCAATAAACTTGTGACATTATGATCCTTTGCTGTTATGTATCCGGGCCTCTCCACAGATACGCGGTGCTCCATCTCTCCACATAGTTAAGAAAGATCATTATTTTCATAATAACTGGGGTTTTCAAAGGTAAGATATCATTATCATTACCATTATCGTCATCACTGCCATTATCATTACCATCATCATTACCAGTATCATTATCATCATCACTGCCATTATCATTATCATCATCACTGCCATTATCATTACCATCATCACTACCAGTATCATTATCATCATCACTGCCATTATCATTATCATCATCACTGCCATTATCATTATCATCATCAATGCCATTATCATTACCATCATCACTACCAGTATCATTATCATCATCACTGCCATTATCATTATCATCATAACTGCCATTATCATTATCATCATCACTGCCATTATCATTACCATCATCACTACCAGTATCATTATCATCATCACTGCCATTATCATTATCATCATCACTGCCATTATCATTATCATCATCAATGCCATTATCATTACCATCATCACTACCAGTATCATTATCATCATCACTGCCATTATCATTACCATCATCACTACCAGTATCATTACCATCATCACTACCAGTATCATTATCATCATCACTGCCATTATCATTATCATCATCATGACATTATCATTATCATCATCACTGCCATTATCATTACAATCATCATCATTATCATCACACCAGACACCAACAGCTCTAGAAGTTCAAAACTACACGTTTGTTCTAAGGGGAAGTGAAAGAATTTCTGAATTGAAAAATATCTTAAACATATCGTAAGAAAAAGTAAAAAAAAAAATAAAATAAAAATAAATAAATAAATAAAATTCAATAAGATTACAGGAAAGGTCAAAGAGCTAAAAAGGAGTAACCACTTAAATCTACAATAAAGCTTAGTCTGATACCGAGAAAAGTATATTATAAGTATTACTTTTCTTGAAATAGAGCTGGAAAATTACAAAGCTGTGACGAAGATGAAAGTTTCTTTGAAGAAGATATTTGAGTTGAATACGAGAGTAATAAGATGGCTACTGACGAGCAAAATAATAATAATAATAATAATAATAATAATAATAATGATAATAATAATAGTAATAATAATAATAAAGCTCTTGTGTGATAAAACTAAATCAATTTGAAAGCCAGATCAGGAAAAGGGAGCTTATGAGTGAGGGGGGGGGGGGGTCAGCACATCTATAAAGTGTGATGATACATGTGTGTATGTGAGAACTGAATAAGATACATAAAATACTTTTATTGAAAAATGAGCATGAAAAGGTGAAGATAAATGCTATTTATTTTTCTAGCTGGAAAAAAAATATTCAAAGCACATGTGAAATATTAATGCATAAAGATGAGTTTTATGTCAAATGAAACAGGATGTAAAATAAATTGAATAATGATAACAAACAAAGGAAACAAAAATAAAAAAATAATAAATGTAAAGAAAACGAGGAAAGAATTACAAGTAAAACAATAGAGTCAGGCAGTTAAGCCACAACACAGAGAGGAAAAGAGAAAACCTTTTTTCAGAAAGGGTAAAGGGAAGATAGAAGAACAAATGAACAGCACAAACACAAAACAAACAGTATCATATGATGAGGCTGGCTGGCAGGATGACAGTCATAAGCAACTAAAAGGAAACGAAAAACAGTCTGAGGAAGGAGAACCAGAAAAATAGAAGTTGATGCACTTAGAACAAAGAGAGCGTTTATCTGTAATGTCAAAGAAAATAAAAAGTAATTTTGAAAAGCGAAAACAAATGACATGGAAATGACCAAGGATATTACAACCCAGTTACAATTTGATGAAACAGCAGGGAGTGCTTTTAGAGAAAACAACATTTTGAAGGAGCCTTTTTCACCAGGCCATTTAGCATAATGTAACTAATAGTACAAAACAAGAAGCTCAAGCAAACTGAAAACCTAAAATTTATATATATATATATATATATATATATATATATATATATATATATATATATATATATATATATATCCCCGGCCCTAAACTACGAAGAGAGACAAAAACAAAAGACTGGCAAATAAACCAAAGGAAAACAGCAAAACGACGGAGCTAGAAAACCCCGGTACATCACCAGCGGCAGACGAAGGCGTTCAGTCCTAAAGGAGGAAGCTTGTTTCCCTAAAAGCGAGCGAGGAACACCCGGGAGGGAAGGTCCAGCTCTCCCAGGGACGGGCCAAGGGCAGCGGGGCTGAGCAGAGTTGGCACTTTCACAGCAAATAGTAATGGAGACACTCAAAGAAACATACACAGGGTTAAATATGAAATGTTAACGTACTTGGTACCAAGAGGATATGATAAATATCAACAACTATGCAATGATTGCTCTCGTAGAAATACATCTGGATGAAGACACAAATATGAAGTTATTAGAATCAATGACCGTGAAAAAGGAAAAAGCGAAATATCAGAACCAGAGGAAGAGTAGAAAAAAAATATTGGAAAAAAACAGATATTGTCAAAGAATACTCGAATAACACTGTGGAAGTCCTAGGGATAATAACCCGAGATATAAAAAAAACGTTAAATGTTATCACATGCAACCTGACTTAACAGGTTTTTTTTTTTTTTTTTTTTTTTTTTGCAAAGTTTAGAATATTGTTGGTAATCAAATCATGACAACAATGAAATCCAAACTATTATGATACAAGGAAGACAATTTCAAATCCTAGCAAGGGAGAAAATGCACTTATTCTTGTTTTTGTTTGTATGGGGAAGGGGGGGGGGGTGTAAACAAATCAATCAAACCAGAACAATCAGTAGACCGTACATGAAAGAATAACCGTTAGATAAGTGAAATCTAACAAGTAGACAGTGGAAGCACAAGCAGCAGGAAGTGTTAACATTCTTAAATCTCTCAACCTCAATCACGTCCGGATTGACTAGTAAATAATAAACATCAGTAGAAGCAATAAAAGATATTGAAAGCCTGCAAGCATATGATGGTATGTTGAAGAAGCTCTGCAATGCTTGTAGTGATGTTTGTTAGAATTCTGCTTTAAACAAATACACCAAGAACAAACAAGAAAACAAACTATGACAGCTGATTATTCCCATAAAGAGAATTGAGTCATACAAGAAGGAATTACAAGATAGTATCAAAAGTCTGTGCAGAAAAAAGATGAAGAGAGCAGAGTAATTGATGATATAAACAAAATGCAAAACATTTCTACTCCAATACCAAGAGCTAATTAAAGAGAAGGGAGGAAATCGAGCCTCCGGAAAATAAGGGCTCTTTATCAACCTGTTCAGAGGGAATGGCTGAACACCTCAAAAGGCGACATGGAGAAGTTTTCAATGTGCCTAAAATGGGAACATTAAAATACAGTCATTAAACATTTCAGAATAAAAATAAAGTGCAAGGAAACGACTGAACCAGGTGAAATTCAAGCAACGAAACCATAGCAATACCGTAGTAATTCTATTAAGGAACTCCTTTGCCGCGTGGACTAAAGGTGAAAAAAAAAGTCAAAGGCAAAAACAATACACCAGTGACGCTAATATCGCATACGATAATAATAATAATAAACATTTTAAAGGGTAGTAAGGAATGAGCATCTAGACCGACGAAATAGTTTTAAAAAAGTGCAATATTACTTAGACCGAGACAGTTAGATAAACAGTAGAACTATCTATCCCAAATCCTGAAATATCGTGAACAAATACTAAAGGATCTGACTGCATATAGATCAATTGATGTTATTTACCTAGATTTCGTAAGAGCTTTCGAAAAGGTCTATCACAGAATTTTTCTCCATGAAAAGGGGATCTCAGAATTAGAAAAAAAATATTGTGTTTGAAAAGATATCACAAAATCTATGTCCATTGTAATTTTTCGACAACCTTACCTTGGAGTAAATATTGTGTCTTAATCCAAATATGCTTCGGGCATGTGTCAATCAGAGACAACCCCGAGTATGGCACACAAAAAACTCTTCGCATCATCAACACCCGAACCTAATCTTAACCACTGACTAACACCAATCTTAACATTTTCGTTTGTAAAATTCCTGATAAACAACTTACAACAATCACCAGTGCCGCAGGCAATATCAACAAAACACTTCATCGACGGTGATGGTAATAGTGATAATAACCAAAAGGACAATAATGATAATAATAATGATAATAATAATAACAATAATAATAATAAAAATCATGATAATGACACTAATGATAGTAACAGTAATGATGATACCAATCACAGCCTAATAACAATAAAGATAGAATAATGATGATAATGCAAATAACATCCTAATAATCATACCAAGAACACATGCCAGTGATACGAGATTCGAAAACAGCTGAGGATTTTGCTATCAACACTAAGGCGTTTTCCACATGGTATTTCAGATTCAATAATGTTGAAATGTGATGAAGCATTCTGTTGCAAAATGCAGGATGAACTTAATTAAAAAGGATAGTCTCAATCAGATTCATTTTTCGAAAAGAAAATAAATATAAAACGTGTCATTTGCTTTGATGTGTAGTGAGTTAAGATGAATCACTAATGATAAATTTATGATAGACAAAAATAAGTGATTATAGATAACGATAGATAGTTATTGATAAAAATGTATCACTGAGGTAATATGACGAAGAAAGACTTAAGAAATAAAAGATGACAACAAACTAGAAAGAAAAATTTTAGATTAGCAGAGATAAATAAATAAATATATATATATATATATATATATATATATATATATATATATATATATATATATAATGTAAAAGACTAAAGAAAAATTTCAATGAACAAATATAACAAGCAATATGATTAAAACAATTAAAGTAAGAGAGATTAAACAACAACACGGGGAAAAGGATGAGAAAATATGAAAGAAGGAAAAAATAGACAAAACACTGACAAAGGATAAAACAATAACAAAGATTTTAAAATCATCAAAAACATATATATATAAAAACGGAAACAAAAAAGCATGAAAAATAACAAAAAAAAGTATATTAGCAAAGATGGGCAAAAATAACGAAGATAAAAGATAACAAAAAAAAAATAACTATCAGATATGATAAACTTTACAATCAATGAATGACATCAATATCAACAAAGCTCGAAAACTTAGACAGCACTTAGTCTGATAAAGTAAGTTTGGAAAAGAAAGGTCCAGTCAACAGATACCTAGGGTCAGCTTAGATCATCAAGGTCATTGGTACCCTGGGTTAGGTCAGGTCAATTATAAGGACACCAAAGCTAAAGGACACAACCTCGTCCAAGAGATAAGAAATCAAAATTAAATCAAAATTTACCTGAAATCAGACAGGTGCTGCCATCTCTTTGCCACTTAGAAAACTAACGTAATAACTTAATATCACTTTCACCGGTTTATATATATTTTTGAAATTAATTTGATAATTAGATTTTTATACTAGATTTTTTTTTTTTTTTTTTTTTTTTTCAAAATGTAAATGCAAGAGTTAACATGATGGGATTAGTTGGGAACAAACTAATACTTTTTTATTTTTTGGAATTATTGTTATTATTATGATTATCAATATATATATTATGATCATTATGATTACTATCATCTTTGCAATCAAATTTGTTATGACTGTATTTATTATTGATTACCATTATCATTAATATTATTCTAAATATTATTTTCATCGTTAGCATTGTCTTTATCAATAATATTATCATAAATGTTATTAGAATTATCATCATTGTCAATATCATTATCATTATTATCATACTTGTCATTATCATCCTCATTATCATTATTATGATCATTATAATTATAATTATCATTATCATTATTGATTACAAGATCATTCTTATTATCCTCATTGTCATCATCATCATCATAATCATCACCATTATCATTATTATCATAATCATCACTATTATCATAATAATTATCATCATCCTTATTTTTATTTTTATCAATATGATAAAGACAATGATAATATTGGTAATAATAATAAGAAAGATAATTATGATGACGATGGTAATGATCATAGAGATGACGATGATGAAGTAATAATAATGACAATAACAATAGGAGGAATGGTAATAGTGATGATAACAATAATAACAATTGATACAAGGATAATCATTACAATTAGATTGCTGATGATGATGGTAAGGACAATGATGATGATATTGATAATGATGATAATGACGAGGATGATAAGAAGATGAATAATGATGATGTTGATGATATTAATGGTAATTAGGAGATGCGTAAAGATGATGATAAAAAATGATAATGATAACCACGATTAAGGATTTGATAGTATTGACAATACCAATAATAATGACAATGATGATGGCGATAATAATAATAAGAATAATGATGATGACAGTATTAATAATGATGATGAAATAGTAATGATAATGATAATAATAACAATAATAATGATTATAATAATAATAATAATAACAAAAATATCACTAATAATGATAATGATAATAATAGCAACAATAATGACAGTAATAACATTAATGGCAGTAATGATAATAATTATCACAATGACAATAATTATATTTTTTCCAGTGAAAAGAATACAAATAACAACAAAAGCGAATTCTACATAAATATACAAACTCAACATACCGCACTGCAGTGTGAGAAGCTACAGGCCTCTTTGCCATGAAACCTTTTGTGATAATTCTACGGAGGAAGGCGCCAAGGTTGGTATTTAAACATTCATACAGGTGAATAATTCTGTAGGTTGAAACTGTTGAGGTTGATATATATATATATATATATATATATATATATATATATATATATATATATATATATATATATATATATATATATATATATATATATATACTATATATATATATATATATATATATATATATATATATATATATATATATTTATATATATATATACATAAATATATATATATATATATATATATATATATATATATATATATATATATATATATATATATATATATATATATATATATACGTGTATATATATATATATATATATATATATATATATATATATATATATATATATATATATATATATATATATATATATGTATGTATATATATATATATATATATATATATATATATATATATATATATATATATATATATACGTATATATATATATATATATATATATATATATATATATATATATATATATACGTATATATATATATATATATATATATATATATGTATATATATATATATATATATATATGTATGTATATATATATATATATATATATATATATATATATATACGTATATATATATATATATATATATATATATATATATATACATACGTATATATATATATATATATATATATATATATATATATATATATATATACATATAAATGATCTAACTCGTTGGTGTAAAAATCAGTAACGTCACGTGGCAATAAACTTGTGACATTATGATCCTTTGCTGTTATGTATCAGGGCCTCTCCACAGATACGCGGTGCTCCATCTCTCCACACATAAGAAAGACCATTATTTTCATAATAACTGGGTTTTTCAAAGGTAAGATATCATTATCATTATCATTATCGTCATCACTGCCATTATCATTACCATCATCACTACCAGTATCATTATCATCATCACTGCAATTAATCATTATCATCATCACTGCCATTATCATTACCATCATCACTGCCATCATCATTACCATCATCACTACCAGTATCATTATCATCATCACTGCCATCATCTTTATCATCATCACTGCCATTATCATTACAATCATCATCATTATCATCACACCAGACACCAACAGCTCTGGAAGTTCAAAACTAAACGTTTGTTCTAAGGGGAAGTGAAAGAATTTCTGAATTGAAAAATGTCTTAAACATAACGTAAGAAAAAGTAAAAAAATAAGAAAAAAAAAATCAATAAGATTACAGGAAAGGTCAAAGAGCTAAAAAGGAGTAACCACTTAAATCTACAACAAGGCTTAGTCTGATACCGAGAAAAGTGTATTATAAGTATTACTTTTCTTGAAATTGAGCTGGAAAATTACAAAGCTGTGACGAAGATGAAAGTTTCTTTGAAGAAGATATTTGAGTTGAATACGAGAGTAATAAGATGGCTACTGACGAGCAAAATAATAATAATGATAATAATAATAATGATAATAATAATAATAATAATAATAATAAAGCTCTTGTGTGATAAAACTAAATCAATTCGAAAGCCAGATCAGGAAAAGGGAGCTTATGAGTGAGGGGGGGGGGGGGGATCATCATATCTATAAAGTGTGATGATACATGTGTGTATGTGAGGACTGAATAAGATACATAAAATACTTTTATTGAAAAATGAACATGAAAAGGTGAAGATAAATGCTATTTATTTTTCTAGCTGGATAAAAAAAAATATTCAAAGCACATGTGAAATATTAATGCATAAAGATGAATTTTATGTCAAATGAAACAGGATGTAAAATAAATTAAATAATGATAACAAACAAAGGAAACAAAAGAAAAAAACAAATATAAAGAAAACGAGGAAAGAATTACAAGTAAAACAATAGAGTCAGGCAGCTAAGCCACAACACAGAGAGGAAAAGAGAAAACCTTTTTTTCAGAAAGGGTAAAGGGAAGATAGAAGACCAAATGAACAGCACAAACACAGAACAAACAGTATCATATGATGAGGCTGGCTGGCAGGATGACAGTCATAAGCAACTAAAAGGAAACGAAAAACAGTCTGAGGAAGGAGAACCAGAAAAATAGAAGTTGATGCACTTAGAACAAAGAAAGCGTTTATCTGTAATGTCAAAGAAAATAAAAGTAATTTTGAAAAGCGAAAACAAATGACATGGAAATGACCAAGGATATTACAACCCAGTTACAATTTGATGAAACAGCCGGGAGTGCTTTTAGAGAAAGCAAATTTTTGAAGGAGCCTTTTTCACCAGGCCATTTAGCATAATGTAACTAATAGTACAAAACAAGAAGCTCAAGCAAACTGAAAACCTAAAATTTATATATATATATATATATATATATATATATATATATATATATATATATATATATATCCCCGGCCCTAAACTACGAAGAGAGGCAAAAAACAAAAGACTGGCAAATAAACCAAACGAAAACAGGCAAAACGAGGGAGCTGGAAAACCCTGGTACATCACCAGCGGCAGACGAAGGCGTTCTGTCCTAAAGGAGGAAGCTTGTTTCCCTAAAAGCGAGCGAGGAAACACCCGAGGGAAGGTCCAGCTCTCCCAGGGACGGGCCAAGTGGCAGCGGGCTGAGCAGAGGTGGCACTTTCACAGCAAATAGCAATGGAGACACTCAAAGAAACATACACAGGGTTAAATATGAAATGTTAACGTACTTGGTACCAAGAGGATATGATAAATACCAACAACTATGCAATGATTGCTCTCGTATTATTCTCGTAGAAATACCTCTGGATGAAGACACAAATATGAAGTTATTAGAATCAATGACCGTGAAAAAGGTAAAAGCGAAATATCAGAACCAGAGGAAGAGTAGAAAAAAATATTGGAAAAAAAACTATATTGTCAAAGAATACTCGAATAACACTGTGGAAATCCTAGGGATAATAATCCGAGATATAAAAAAAAAAGTTGAAAGTTATCACATTCAACCTGACTTAACAGTTTTTTTTTTTTTTTTTTTTTTTTTTTTTTTTTTTCAAAGTTTAGAATATTGTTGGTAATCAAATCATGACAACAAAGGGAATCCAAACTATTATGATACAAGGAAGACAATTTCAAATCCTAGCAAGGGAGAAAATACACTCAATCTTGTTTTTGTTTGTATGGGGAAGGGGGGGGGTGTAAACAAATCAATCAAACCAGTACAATCAGACCGAAAATATAAAAGAAAAACCGTTAGATAAGTGAAATCTAACAAGTAGACAGTGGAAGCACAAGCAGCAGGAAAAGTTAACCTTACGGATTGACTAGTAAATAATAAACAAATCAGTAGAAGCAATAAAAGATATTGAAAGCCTGCAAGTATATGATGGTATGTTGAAGAAGCTCTGCAATGCTTGTACCAAGAACAAACAAGAAAACAAACTATGACAGCTGATTATTCCCATAAAGAGAATTGAGTCATACATGAAGGAATTACAAGATAGTATCAAAAGTCTGTGCAGGACAAAAAAAAAATAAAAAATAATAAAAAAAATAAAAATTAAGAGAACAGAATAATTGATGATATAAACAAAATGCAAAACATTTCTCCTCCAATACCAAGAGCTAATTAAAGAGAAGGGAGGAAATCGAGCCTCTGGAAAATAAGGGCTCTTTATTAACCTGTTCAGAGGGAATGGCTGAACACCTCAAAAGGCGACATGGAGAAGTTTTCAATGTGCTTAAAATGGGAACCTTAAAAAACAGTCCTTAAACATTTCAGAATAAAAATAAAGTGCAAGGAAACGACTGAACTAAGTGAAATTCAAGCAACGAAACCATAGATATAACGTAGTAATTCTATTAAGGAACTCCTTTGCCGCGTGGACCAAAGGTGAAAACAAAAGTCAGAGGCAAAAACAATACACCAGAGACGCTAACATCGCATACGATAATAATAAAAAAAAACATTTTAAAGGGTAGTAAGGAATGAGCATCTAGACCGACGAAATTGTTTTAAAAAAGTGCAATATTACTTAGACCGAGACAGTTAGATAAACAGTAGAACTATCCATCCCAAATCCTGAAATATTGTGAACACATACTAAAGGACCTGACTGCATATAGATCAACTGATGTAATTTACCTAGATTTCGTAAGAGCTTTCGAAAAGGTCTATCACAGAATTTTTCTCCATGAAAAGGGGATCTCAGAATTAGGAAAAATATTGTGTGTGTGAAAAGATATTACAAAATGTATGTCCATTGTAATTTTTTGACAACCTTACCTTGGAGTAAATATTGTGTCTTAATTCAAATAGTTTTCGGGCATGTGTCAATCAGAGACAACCCCGAGTACGACACAAAAAAAAACTCTTCGCACCATCAACACCCGAACCTAATCTTAACCACCAATCTTAACATTCTCGTTTGCAAAATCCCTGACAAACAACTTGCAACAATTACCAGTAACGCAGGCAATATCAACAAAACACTTCATCGACGGTGATGGTAATAGTGATAATGATTATAATGATAATAACCAAAAGGACAATAATAATAATAATAATAATAACAATAATAATAGTAAAAATCATGATGATGACACTAGTGATAGTAACAGTAATGATGATACCAATCACAGCCTAATAACAATAAAGATAGAATAATGATGATAACGCAAATAACATCCTAATAATCATATCAAGAAGACATGCCAGTGATACGAGATTCGAAAACAGCTGAGGATTTTGTTATCAGCATTAAGGCGTTTTCAACATGGTATTTCAGATTCAATAATGTTGAAATGTGATGAAGCATTCTGTTGCAAAATGCCGGATGAACTTAATTAAAAAGGATAGTTTCAATTAGATTCATTTTTCGAAAGGAAAAGAAATAAAAAACGTGTCATTTGATTTGATGTGTAGCGAGTTAAGATGAATCACTAATGATAAATTTATGATAGATTAGAAATAAGTGATTGTAGATAACGACAGATAGTTATTGATAAAAATGTATCACTGAGGTAATATGACGAATAAAAATCAAGAAATAAAAGATGACAACAAACTAGAAAAGAAAAATTTTAGATTAGCAGGGAGATAAATATATATATATATATATACATATATATATATATATATATATATATATATATATATTATGATATAAAACACTAAAGAAAAATTTCAATGAACAAATATAACAAGCAATATGATTAAAACAATAAAAGTAAGAGAGATTAAACAACAACACGGGGAAAAGGATGAGAAAAATATGAAAGAAGGAAAAAATAGACAAAAAACTGACAAAGGATAAAACGCTAACAAAGATTTTAAAATCATAATATATATATATATATATATATATATATATATATATATATAT